>MLQL01000071.1:0-82633 GCA_002072365.1 Penicillium flavigenum | reverse complement strand
AGTGTATATCTAAGGACCTCTTAGATAGTACCGGTAAAATAAATATAGCACCTCTTCCCTCTATAGTATGCCTTACTAATATAATATATACACTATTATACCAACAGATACGATAGCTAGGATTTTAATCTTTTAGTCAATTAGATTATAAGGTGTTTCGCTAAGGCTGTTTCCGACCGACCGGAGCCGCCTTAGGGTCTTCTAGCGGATAGTATAATAAAGCTGAAGACACGTGCTAGGGAGCCCCAAACACGGACCTATAAGCAAGATAGACCCTTACTATTCCTAGACCGTTTGCACGCTAATATAGAGGTTGCCGACAATGTCACTAGCTTTTACGTCCGCCGTTATATATATTTTGCATTTTTCGGAAAGTCTGCACGGGTTACGACTAGTAATTTCAACCAAGCTGAGGACACTAGTCTAGATTAAGGAATGGGGGAGATGCCTCCTTCGCCAATATTCGTCGAAGAGGACGACCCTACTATTACTTATACGCCCGCACTAGACGCCCATCCACCGCACGAGGAGTAGGGGGAACTATAGGAGCAGACAACTAAAGTGATTATAGGACGAGGAGGCGGTGAAAATTAGCAGCTATTACGGACGGACTAAAAAGAAAACCCGAGGCGTCGACAAAGGCGAAAATTTTAAATACGTCGAGCTATCTCGCGCCCAGTAGGGAATATAGACTAAAAGCTAGTGGGGTTAGAACTACTAGACGTGAATCATAACTAGGTTATATTAGACCGGAGTAGTTCGCCTAAAGGAAATTCTATCTCAGTCGGGCCTTAATGCCAGCCGGAACCGGTCGAACTAGCGACGGTTATCACGCAATCTTCCTATATCTCTGCTATGCTAGATATTTAAGATAGTAGGAGTGACTACACACGAGTCTCTTTAGACGCAGTTCCGCTTATAGAGGACTAGGAAGAGCAAATAATAGTCGAAGAGGCCGATAAAGACGATACTCCTAATGACCAGACACGGGTCGATAGTACTTTACGGCGAGTTTCTCCAGAACTAGAGGTAAGCAATTTCTTAGTAAACAGTCAACCCCTATAGGAAAATTTAGATAAATTCCTTACTAGTTTGAGGAGAGCCTAGGAAGAATAGGAACAATTAGAAGAGAGGTTAGAAAATGAGCGGCTAAATGAAGAGTTTAGCTTACTAGGGCAGCTGCCTAACAAGACTTCTCGACTAGGAAACAGACGAGATCTATCATCGTCGAGCTTAGAAAACCTATAGGAAGAGTCTATAACTAGGGAAGTCTTAGATCTTATAGCTACTTTAGAGACCACCACCGACTAGGCGCTAGCAGAATATATCCACCTAGGATCGCCGGACCCCGTTATAGATCACACACCGCCTCCTCTAGTTATCGAAGATCTGCGTGCCTATACACCCTCTGTAGCCGATCATATACCGTTAAGGACGGCCGAGGAGCGGGTCCCCTAAAACCATATTAAGATCCAAATCTAGTCCCTTAAACGAGGAGAGTGGAGACTATCTAACCATCTCCGTATAGATCCGTCGAATCTATCGTTAATAGAACGAGTGGCGTAGAAGTATTTATAGAAAAACTATTCACTATACGATAAGGATTTACATAACCTAAGGCTAGCCTAGTGCTACCGCGCAGCGACTGCTAATAGCAATAACGCCTTATTTTTGGTATCTAAGCATAAGGAAAAGAAGCTAGTGGCCAAAGGTCGACTTATATAGGAGAAGAGCCTTCTATAGATAGCATCTCGAGTCTTAGACCGGGTAGAAGATAGAAGGGATCCTAGGCGCTCATAAGATACCTATCTTAGGACACGTATAGACCTATATGGCTTGAAATAAGAGTGTACTACAGATAAGACGTGTGGCTCCCCGAGAGAAATCCAATAGGAGTGGTACTAGCGTGAGAGACTGCTTTTGTGGCTATGATAGAGCTACGTAGAGTATCCTAGAAGTGGTAACGTAAAAGGACATTTATAATAGACTATTTTTAGATAGCTCATTTCAAGAGTGAGGGTCACCTAGAAGTCCGAGAATAAGAGACTTCTTTCGAGAGGGCTCAGCTTATAGGAGAATCCTCTTGAGAGGGAATCAGTCACAGTACGTCCCACCGAAGAGCACCGGCCCCACAGAAGGGAAAACGTCATATGAGCTGGCTCTTGGTACTACTTCTCTCCTAGTTCAATCATTCTAGGCTTAACCCAGTCTAGGAGGCGACCAGGAAATGCGCACGACGGTTCTCAGCCAGATACCCACGCTGTCCCAGTGAGGGCTGGTGTCATTGGCTTATCAGCTGAAGGGTGGGTCCCCGCAGTAACGCAGGCGACACAATCTTATACAGGATCGATCGAAATTAGTTTCACCACTTACACACAGAGATTCTTTCTCGAACCCTCTTCCGAAACGTGCTAGTCCTATTACAGTTACTCTCCCCCTGAACCCCTTTCTTGACAGTATTTCAGTACAGTCGTAAATAACAGATTATAATAACTTCTGTATTACACTCGTAAGCTCTCTAGGGTTTCTAGAACCTTGGTCCAGCAAACAAGCCAAACGGGCCGATGGATGCCTGCTTGATTGGATCTGCCCAACACTTGCTCTGGAGTGACCACTGCCAACGAGCGAGTTGTATAGAGACAGTGCTAGTGGGATATGTCTCTATGTTTCTAATAACAACCTTGGCCTTCTCATAGTAGCTGTAAAGGATAAAGATCCTTTCAAATGTGAAACGGGGTCAGCTGACATGGGTGTGTCAGACATGCGGTGTGGCCGAAGCGAGCGGGGTTCGTCATGTGATCGGCCCTGTTTCGTTGCCCCACTGTTACTCTATAATCCCAGAGGCCCCCGGACCCCCTGAATTCTGACAAGAATTAGTCTTGGCACATAGAGACAATACATTGATCCCCTCCCAGAGCCATTGTATCTTACCCGGTTGACAGGCCATACACCTGCAGACTGTATATCTTTACAGTAGCCTAGCATCTGCTGAACTGACTAGTCATGGTCATGCTGACGTTGGATCAGCTAGAACTCCGAAACCAGGACGATGACTGCTAATTCGTATCCTAATGACCCTGATTTCCAGCTGCATGACCTCGAACTTGTGGATCAAGATTCGCAATATGCCCCCAATCCAGGATTATACGGTCGCACGCCTGCGTCAAGCCGTGGGCTCAACCCTTCCCCCGACATTTAATCCATAGTCTAGTCAGTACCTAGGCGTCCTGTCTAGAAAGAGGGATCATTAGAGGGTGACATCTTCAGATATAGCCTTTTTCTATTACCGCGTCTTGCACCATTCCTAGAACCTCGCTTTCTGTCAACCATGTCTACATCCACGCGGTCCCTCGAGAGGACGACGCATGATTGGTTGCCTTAGCGCCACTAAAAATACATCACAGCCACACTCTCGACGCTTGCCCCTCATGAGTCAACCTCCCCAGACGAACTGCGGATTCTTGAAACCACTTTTATTACATACTTGACCACGAACAGAAGAACGCCCCGGAATTTTACCAATTCTCTCAACCAATGGATGCACTGTCGCCTACAGCCAGCGTCATCGCGGTCATTCAACTCGCGGGGAGTATTGTGAAGATTTGCGGCGACTACATTCAGGATGTGAAGGGTGCCAGAGATGAAATCTTCAAGCTACAACTGGAAGTTACACATCTTACAGGAGTTCTTCAGGAGTTGAAATTACTCCTCCAAAGTCCTAACGGCTCGAGGCTCTCCACCTCTCAGGCCCTACACGATCCCATCACTATGTGCTTTTCGATTCTCGCAGCCTTAGAAGTGACTCTCGGCCCAGGGAAAAGAACGAGAGCGATGAGAAGACTAGGCCTTCGAGCGCTGGCTTGGCCCCTCAAACGAACAGAAGTGGAACAAATTGTATCAGATCTTGAAAGATACAAATCGATCCTCACCTTATCATTACAGATTGATCAAACGTGGGGTTTCCGACCGTCTTAAACTCATAGTTAGCTCACACCTTGTTAGGACCATCATCACTGGTATAAGTAAAACTACTGACCGGATCGACTGCAATATGGACTTAAAGCAATTGCCGGTTGCGCGCGGGGCTGAGTTCGACTCATACACGAACCAATACGAAGATTATTGTCATCCAGGCACCAGAACAGATATTCTTCGCCAGATTATGGGATGGGCCAGGTCGCCGCGCGGAAAGTGCATTTTCTGGCTGAATGGTAGGGCAGGGACTGGTAAATCGACGATCTCGCGAACAATGGCAAAAACTTTCGAAGATTTCAATTTACTCGGAGCAAGCTTCTTTTTCAAAAGGGGTGAAGGAGATCGAGGGAATGCAATAAAGCTTTTTCCGACAATTACAAGACAGTTAGCAAGGATCATCCCCCAGCTAATCCCCGGCGTCCAGAAAGCAATCCACGACAACTCTGACATCGCAACAAAAGGGCTGATGGAACAATTTGATAAACTCCTCTTTCAACCACTGCTGAAATTGAATCCATCTGCTCTCTCAATTCCAATTGTGGTGATAGTGATCGACGCACTGGATGAGTGTGATGTGGACAACGATATACGACTCGTACTCCAATTGCTACCACTCCTACAGAAGGTGAACACTGTACGCCTGCGATTTCTTTTGACGAGTAGGCCTGAATTACCCATTCGTCTAGGATTCTCGAATATGGCGGACCACAATCATGAAGACTTCCACTTGCATGAAATCTCTAAGGCAAAAGTAGAGGAAGATATCTCCTTGTTCTTGAGCCACCGACTATCAAAAATCAGAATGGATCGCTCGCTTCCTAGTGGCTGGCCTGGGGTCATGAATATTCAAATTCTGGTAGCATTGTCCGTTCCATTGTTTATTTTTGCTTCTACTATTTGCCGTATACTTGAGGACCCTCACTGGGACCCCGAGGATAGCCTCCATGAGATTCTTACACATCGAAATAATGGATCTAAACTGGATGGAACATACCTGCCAGTGCTGAACCGGCTTCTCAACAAACAGAGCGAAAAGCAGAAAAAGCAACTGGTTGAAGGATTTCAGCAAGTGGTCGGTGCAATCGTGATACTAGAGAGCCCACTCTCGGTGAGCTCACTTTCAAGACTCCTCGACCTTCCTAAGAGGCTTCTTCATCTCAGACTGAACCAACTACACTCAGTTTTGAGTGTACCAGACGATGAGGCATTGCCAGTACGGCTCTATCATCTGTCATTTCGAGAATTTCTGCTTGACGCGGAATCACGGGAGAAAACTCCATTCTGGGTGGATGAGAAGGAAATGCATTATAAATTGACTACTCGATGTCTCCGTGTTTGTCAGGATCTGAGAAAGAACATATGTGGACTACCAAGTTATGGGACACAACGCGCGGAGATTGATCAGCAGACTATCGATCAGTGTCTTTCTTCAGAATTGCAATACTCCTGTCGATATTGGGCGCATCATCTAATGCAATGCACGGACTTGCATGTTATAATGCATGACGCTCACTTATTTCTCCAAAAGCATTTTCTGCACTGGGTGGAAGCAATGAGCCTACTAGGCCTCGGATCAGAAGTGGTGGGGATTATCAACCTCCTACAGACGGGTATAGCTGTAAGTTTCTCATTTATATGTGATGGTTTAAACTGACATTTACAGGGTAGCAACAATAATGCAATGTCCGAGTTTCTGTATGACGCAAAGCGGTTTGTCCTCAAAAACCGCCAGATAGCTGATGATGTGCCACTCCAACTTTACTGTTCAGGACTTGTTTTTGCACCCCGAAAATCGATAATCCGCAGAAATTTCAAATCAGAGCTTCCTAATTGGATACGGAAGTTACCGAAAGTTGAAGAAACCTGGGCCGCAGATTTTCAGGCTCTCGAGGGCCATTCAGATTGGGTTTCGTCGGTTGCATTCTCTCCCCAGGGCGGGCTATTAGCATCTGGCTCTTATGATAAGACAATCCGAATCTGGGATACCGCGACGGGTGCACTACGGCTGATCCTCAATGGCCATTTGGGCTTGGTTGAATCAGTTGCATTCTCTCCCGACGGCCAGCGGCTAGTTTCCGGCTCCGAGGATAAAACAATCCGTCTCTGGGATATCGCCACTGGCACACTACAGCAGACTCTCAAAGGCCACTCGGGTTGGGTTTCGTCGGTTACATTCTCTCCCCAGGGCGGCCTATTAGCATCTGGCTCTTATGATAAGACAATCCGAATCTGGAATTCCATTACAGGTGCAGCACATCACACTCTCGAAGGACATTCAGATTGGGTTAAGTCAGTTGCATTCTCTCCCGACGGCCGACGGCTAGCTTCCGGCTCCGAGGATAAAACAATTCGTCTCTGGGATACCGCCACAGGCGTTATACAGCAGACCCTCCACGGCCATTCAGGTTGGATTGAGTCGGTAGTATTCTCCCCAGACGGCCAATCGGTGGTCTCTAGTTCCGAGGATGAGTCGATTCGAATTTGGGATGCCGCGACAGGCGCACTGCGGCAGACCCTTGAGGGTCATTCAGGTCGGGTTTCGTCGGTAGCATTCTCTCCCGACGGCAAACGGCTAGTATCTGGCTCCGAGGATGATACGGTCAGGCTCTGGGACTTCCCCACGGGAACGCTGCAGCAGACTCTCGAAGGACATTCAGGATGGGTTAAATCAGTGGCATTCTCTCCTAACGCCGGGCTTTTAGCGTCCGGCTCCTGGGATATGACGGTTCGCCTCTGGTATGCCTCGACGATGGTGCCGCGGCAGGGCTTCGAGCGTCATTCAGGCCGAGTCGATTCGGTAGCATTCTCTCCCGACGACAGATTGCTCGCGTCTGGCTCCGAGGATGGCATCGTCCGGCTTTGGGATGCCGCTACTTGTCGATTACAGCGCATCCTCGAGGGCCATTCAGATCGCGTATCATCTGTGGTATTCTCCCCAGACGGTCGACTACTCGCATCTGGTTCTGACGATGGTACCATCTGCCTTTGGGATGCCACTACCTGCTCGCTACGGCGGATCTTTGAGGGTCATCCAGGTCACATATCGTCAGTAGGATTCTCCTCAGATAGCCGGCTGCTCGCATCTGGTCCCAAGGATGACACCGCCCAGCTCTGGGATGCCTCTACGGGAGCTCTAGAGCGGGTTTTTGAAGGCCATTCAGGCTGGGTTCAGTCGGTGACCTTCTCTCCCGAAAGCCGACAACTAGCGTCTAGCTCTTTTGATAAGACAATTCGGCTTTGGGATACCACCACGGGGGCCCTAAAACAGACAGTCATAGTCGAGGGTGTAGTCAGTACTCTGGAATTTTCTCCCACCGGTTCACATCTAAGCACTAATCTTGGAATTTTCAATATCGAAGCCAGCCGTGGCAAGCAAATCTCCGACTGGCCCAGAGGAAATGACGAGGTATTAATACAAGACCGTCAGTGGATAATGCTTCATGGCGAAAAGGCCATGTGGCTTCCTCCTGAATATCGACCTAGGTGTTCGGCTGTGAGAGGTAGTACCCTTGCTCTGGGACACGCATCAGGGCGAATTTCATTGTTGTCCTTTATATGAATTGATTTCGGTTTTATGTCATCTTCTCAGGACCATCTTTCCATCGTAGATTGACTTAGTTTTCACCATGGAACTCCCTTAGCATTTGAGCGAATGTTGCTTCCAAGGGTGAGCACGGGGATGACGGAAAGAGGAAACAAAACCGCGCTATGAGGGGCAGCTAGCAGTATAAATAGTACGATTTATACGAATATTTCAAGTAATCTACAAGACTCAGTTTCACGTGATACTATCTTTCGATACAATTCGATCCTTGAAATACAGCTAAGTGAGATACAGATTAGCGTGTTCCTAGATAGGGTTAGGGAAATAACCTTCGAGAGTGAAGTGGTGAAACTGATTTCGATCCATCCTATACCACCCATGGCGCCAAAGACAGAAATTGACCAAGAATTTTAGGATGTGGTATTGCAGAAGCCGAAAAATGTGGGTGAATATTATATCATTCAGCCTCCCTGTGGACCTTGCCTTGATTGACTTTCTTGGATTCATACATCATTTGATACTCCCCATGCCACGATTTACCAATGTATCTAGTAATCCAACCGGCTATCTAACCACCTACTTTGTCCAATATGGAGCTTATCTCGCGATCTCCTATAACGACTTACCAGGCCTTGCATAAACTAGAGCTTACCTTGAAGGACTATCGACTATATACAGGTAGTGCCTGTTGAAGAGCATAGGCGACACAGAGGGCTACACGTCATATGAAGTGGCTCTTCGTACCACTTCCCTTCTAGTCCAATAATTCTAGGCCCAGATCAGTCCTGAGATGGTCTAGAGGTGAACATGGGTTGCGGCCGGCGGTTTAGCCGGACGCTGTTCAGTGAGGACTGTTTTCATTGGATCATCAGCTTGCTGTATCAGCGGGTCCCTGTAGTGGCTTTTATTGGATGTCAGTATAGCAGCGCTCTGAGGGCGCTGAACAGTGACCCAACCACCGTAAAGGCCACATTGGCTTGTTGAGTCCCACTAGACATCCTGAGGGCCCTGAACCGTGAATGATCGCAGCGTAAAAGGTCCTAGCCTTCCTATATAATACCATGTCAATCCATTTCTCTGCTTTTTGACCTTTGAGTGGACAATCTTCTCGCCCAAGCTGTGTATCCCTATCAATTCTTAGCATTAAAGTTATTCGACCCCGCCCCAAAAATGCAGCTCGAGTATCACAGGCAAGCCTTTAATTTTACAAACAGAATTATTTTTTTCTAACTATTACGAAGAATCTTGCAATCCGGTGTCATTTAGGTTCTTATTGGGAAAGAGAAAAAGCGCTTCTCGATTTATAAACCTTTAGAAGGCTCTTTTCTAGCTAGCGCCCTTATACCGTCTATGATTGAAGATGTTGATGAAGCTGTCTTTGCTCGTTGCTGTGAATTCGTATACACTAGCGATTATTCTGTTCCATCTCCTATATCAAACCCTTCGGGAAGAGATGCTAGGAAATCTCGCTCTGAAGAAGTATTTTCTCGGTAGGGTTTAGGACGATAGGATCCTCGGAATCTGATGAAAAACATCTTCCACCTAATGACACTTCCTCGTATCTATAGGCACCTGCTAGAATAAGCTAACCAGACTTTACGAGCGCACGTCGCTGAAGACTCGGTCATTGGTTATCGAGATAGCTATATGAACGTGTTTTTGTGTCACGCTGAAATATACCGGTTTGCTTATAGAACAGACTGGAGCTCACTACGTTCCTTATCACTATATCGGCTGATTCAATCTCTCGAAAACTTCGACCTATCCAAAGACCGCATAGGGGATATCGTGAGGCTTTTAGAATTTGGTTTCGAAGACAGTGAGCATATAGAGGATATGAAAGACGTGCTACAACATTATGCCGTGTGGAATGTTGAAGTTATGATGCAAGATACCGATTTTTCAAAGCTATTGGAAAGAATACCGTCTTTAGAAAAGGCGGTCTTTCGTTCAATGTGGAAGTAAAAGTCAGCCCAACAGCAGTCAAAGCTGACACCCAAATAAAACAACAAGAAATATCTCCTTGCCAATCTGTGATTTGACACCAGAAAACCCATGTGAGAGCAAAGGGAGGAAAGGTTAGAATTGAGGGTCAACATGGAAGTTGACGGCTGTTCGAGCTTGTTAGCCGATTTGCCGCTGAAAAAGTGGTCCCGCAATGGCCTCTTGTACGTTGGCCCTTAACGTACCCCTGTCTAGCAAAAATCCATCCTGAATTGTAGAAATATCTTCGGCAATCTCGTCAACAAGGATTTCAGAGCTTGCAGCCCTAGTGATGCGACTATACCCTAAATGATATGTGCTAGCTTGGCTATTCGACATATGCATGTCATGACTCACCTACACAAAAGCCACATACTCGAGAACACGTCGCAGACTACCCTGCACTTGCATGTATGAACCGCATCACTGTTCCTTCCCTTCATCATGAGACCGAGTTTGTTGGCTTTGAAACTGAAGTACGCAAAGCGAACGCCTTTGGGTGATACCCACAAATATATAAACCCTGTCTCTGATACAAATTGGAGGCTGATCAGTTTTTCGGACCTTTCAGACACCCTCAAACCAGTGTATCAAAGCCCTCTTTTGTTATATCTCCGATCGATTCATCATTCTTGGATTCAGGCAAGTATGATACTTTGTCTTTGGTCAATTCCCTGGCTGAATCAAGTTTAGCGCAATCGGAGTGGGGCGCTGGGAAAGAAAGCATGAGTATCTAACGGGTAATCTGTTTTCAAATTCTACTGTATGAACAGAAGTGACTGGCAGATAGCAGCCGGATGCCAAACTGAGGGTGGTGAACTGAGGAAGACCAGTTGTTCCAATTATCAATCAATGTAGTCCATACACTAGGTGGAATACTTTGTATTCCAAAGTAGATGTATCCTTTCTCGTCTAAGAATAGTCGGATAAATGAAGTAGTATCTTAGCACTGTATAGTGCGCACGACGGTTCTCAGCCAGATACTCACGCTATCCTAGTGAGGGCTGGTGTTATTGGCTTATCAGCCGAAGGGTGGGTCCCCGTAGTGGCCTTCGATTCGGTGGTGGTCTGCACCCCTCTAGTAGCTGCCTTCTTTTTAGTAGGGTGCTAATTTCCTCGAGAGCCTCGCAATATAACCTCCAAACTTTGAAGCAGCCCTAGCGATGCAATTATGGTCTGAACGACACGTAATATCTAGGACATTCTGCATCTGCTTGCTATGACTCGCGTTATTGACGACCACAAACTAGCTAACACGTCGCAAACTACCCTGCACTTGTATGTATAAACCGCCTCACTGTATCTTCCCCTTATTATAAGTCTCGGTTTGGTGGCTTCTGATGTACGTGGAGCGAACGCCTCTATGAGATAATTACGAATATATAAGTCCCGTCCCCTATTACGGAAACTAGAGGTCGATCAAGTTTTCGGACTCTACACGCCTTCGAGCCAATTTATCTAAGCCATTCTTTGTTATATCTCTGACCGACTCATCGTCCTTGAATCTAGGCAAGCATAATACCCTACCGTTGGTTAATAGTGGTAGCCTAGAAGGCTTTATTAAATATATAGGTATACTAGCGTTAAGCCCTAAATCTCAATTTGCATCTGCCGTACTTAGCGAGATCACTTAATAGCGTGAGCAGATTCACTCCTAAGATGAAGAGTTGAAGAAACTTCAAAAGGAGCTCCTTTAGATATAGGAGATAAAACGAACTACGATTAACGATATGCTCACTACTAACGAGACCGAAAGAGCAAAATAGAGAGACTCTACGACGCAGATCGAATCGCTTTATACTACTATAAACGAAAATGAAAGTAAGATTGCTAAATACTCTAAGAATATAGGGGCACTATAGTAGGAAATGGCGAAATTGAAATCGAATTGCTCGCTAGAGGTCGTAAAAGTCTCACAATCCGCTAAAGATATAAGTACTCTATAAGCCAATTTGAAAGAGAAGGACAAGATGATCGACCAAATAAAGATAGTAGGATTAAAATTAAAATCAGTGTTATTATCGCAGCAGAAAAAGAACGAAGAGCTAGAAACTGCTAATGCCTTGATAAGCACAGAGCTCTAGGCAACCAGAGCTCGTATCTAAAAATTGGAAGACTTCCCTATCCAATCCTCGGACATTGATAACGACTTTGTGTAAGCCGCGTCAAATAACTGCACCCATTCGTGAACTAACTATTCCCGCGTCTTATTAGGACGACGAAATTCAGAAGTCTTTAGACCTCTACTACAAACGAATTATCCCCGTTTCTAGAATAGGATATTCCGGAAATTATTCTAAAGGTCTGTCTTCTCAGACACCTTACCTCACGCTCGTTACTAATAGATTGAAAAGGAGAAGCCCATATAGGAGAAAATTAGGAAGGTTAACAATATAATTCTACCACCCAGCTTTCCTCTAATCCCCTCAAACTCGTCGGTAGCTAAAGCGATACGATTTATATTGATTTTGGCTATTCTATTTAGAGAGATCAATCAGCGGATATTCCAGCCTAGCTATTTTATTTTAGAGGGCAGCAATCTTCGTGAAGCTCTCGAACATCTTACAGAGAGTAATAGCGAGAGAGAAGCATTTTGCCGTCGCATACTTCTCTCTATTGATCCGCGCGCGGAATATAACACTCTTAAAGCTGAAATTCGAGCCGTGGTTCAGAAAATGTCCTCGTATGTAGGAAGTCTCTTTTCCGAAGCGTAGCACGATTTATTTTATACAAAAGTTAAGATAATAGTTCAGAACGCGGCCGAAGTTTGGCTTCTAATTTAGCGATCGCAAAAGAAGTTCGAGACAGACTTCGAACCTTTTAATCCCGAGGATAATAAATAGGATTGCTTCCCTTCTGCTAGTGAAAATATAACACCGGTAGCACAAGACCTTTATAGCCTATATCTTCTCAATGTCTTCCCGTGTATCTCCTTAGTAGAAGACGGCGACCATGATCCATTAACTAAGATCATTCAACTCCGCAGCTCCTAGGAATTATATTTAGCAGCATAGTATAAAGCCACTCAAATAGCAACCTCTGCTATCACTAGAAGGTATTCTACCCGCCCTAGGAGACAATTAACTATAGGTTCAAATAGGAAGCCTTTTTTAGGTGGAAATTCAACCAAGGGATGACTGATAGGTCTTGGAGAAGGGTTTGGAAACGCTGACAGCTCTGGAGACTAAAAGGGAGTAAATAGAGATGAGAATGGCATTTGAGAATTATTAGCGATTTAAGCTTTTTGCGTCTTTTAAGGCGGTGATAGTTATGCTTTATGACTGCGGACACGAACTAATCTGCTTCTGGTACGATAAGCAATCATCTAGCTCTAAATTACATCTTTGCGTGTTATAAGATCGACGGGTATCGTGGGATACGAAAGTGATTTGTATAAATATTTCGCTAGAATACGCGTAATATTGCTGTTTTATAAAGAAATGGCCCTATTATAAGAAATAAGGGTTATTTACGGTCAAGCCTAATACGGCTTAGTGTAGTTTCGGGTGCGGGCCTAGAAATAAAGAGTGTGCCTAGGGTAAACTGTTTTCGAATTATACCGTAAGGTAGCCTCTAGCCGTATCTTCGCGAAATGCCGCAATTATCTTGGCAGATCTTCGGTTAAGAAGAAATACGTGAGTATTAAAGCACTAACGGGCCGAGACGCCCTGATAACAAGGCAATATATATGCTGGTAGGTGCGTTCGGGGATTTGAAGCCCCACTCTAAAGTTAGGAACGTCCTTATCGGCCAGGTGTACCCCTAGGTGCGATATCCTTAACCGTATAGTAGTGGTCTCCGTAGTGGGCTCTTATTCGACTATATTGGGAATAGCGAGATGCCCTACCGATATAACCGTGGTTCTCAGCCAGACAGCCACGCTGTCCTAGTGAGGATTAATTTCATTAGCTTATCAGCTTGCTATAGGAGCTGGTCTCTATAGTGGCTTTCATTGGGCGATAATATAATAGCGCTACGGACGCTACACCGTGACTAAAAGTAGAGCTAGGGCCTAGCTGATCATTATAAAGAGCTATAAGAATCTTCTTCGGTAAAAAGAACATCGAAGAAAATCTGTGCTCTCTCTGCTAACCTACTATTGAATTGAACCACACCGCCGCCTTAGTTATCTTTCTATCTTTAAATACTCTCTATATAATACGGCTTGTATATCACAATTAAGTTTGCCCTCTTTTAGACAAAGATTGTTCCAATTCCTAACAATTGCGTAGAGTCCTACAATCTGAATAGCACCAAGCTAAGTTCAATCATGCATGCAGATAGCACTATTGGAAAAGTTCTCGAATGATAATCCCGTGAAATCTTGAAGATCTAAGCCCTCGAGAGGATCTTTTAGTATCGCGAATAATGATTCGAAGGATACGTCGGGGCAATCGTGGAAATTGCTAGACCTATAACTCGAATAACCTATGTTCGAGCCATACTATCGTGGGGATTTGAAGGCTAGTATAGTTTGCACCAGATTATTATAATTCAAATTTAAGAAGGGAGCCTTAGGCTTTAGTGAAAGCAGATTACTAGACTATATCTGTATAGTTAGAGTCCCATATATGAACGAACGACACTTAAAATAACAGCCCCGAGTGCCGTCTAAGAAGGCACCCCGTGTTTTATAAAGGGTAATTACTAAGTTATGGATGGTATTCTCCCTACATTTGTTTATTGAATCTACCATTTAGTTAGAGATAAAGTGCTTTTAGGAATGGCCCGCTCTTACTAATAATATTTGTAGGAATCGGAAGTCTAACGCTAATAACCTAGTCGTCACTTCGTGATATCGCAATTAAAGTTAATCTTTTGAACTAAGAGTGAAGTTAAAAAAACTAGGCAATCTATAGCTATAAAATCAAATCTCGAGAAACCGTCGGAGGGATGTTCACCTCCAGATTATCGATCCAAATATCTTTTATAATATATAAAGCCGTCTTATATTTATAGTAGTCCGCTATCACAGAAACCTTAGCGAGCATCTCGAGGGTCAGCCTCTACGGTATATAGTAGTATTAACCATAAATTGTACGGAGTAAAATCAGAAATGCTTTAGTATCCCAGCTTTCTATAGTGATTTCCACTAAGCCCTTCTATAAGTAAGTAATGCTTTCTTTCTAACCCCTAGTCAATATTTTCTTGAAAACCGAGGAGGCAAACATTAAATGCTTCGCAGATACTTGAATGCGGACGTAATTTAGTGTGCCAAATCCAGCAGCGGACTCTTTAGCAGCAGATTCTTCGACAGCAGGCTCTTCAGCAGTAGGCTTAACGACCGCGGATTCTTCGGCAGCGGATTCTTTAACAGCAGGCTCTTCGGCAGCATATTCCTTAAGAGCGATCTGAGCACCTCTATTTTTCCTCTCCTTTCTTTTCTTTCTCTTCTCCTTACTATTTATTTCTTTCTCTTCGGGAGGCGGCTGACTCTGCTCTGGCAGTTCGAAACGGGTCGAAAGGTTGAACAATGTCACAGTTTTTCGAAGACCATGATGTATCTTTAGTGGTATGTCGGAGGCTTTACTAGTAGCGGTATTTTTAAAAGGTTATGCAAACGGATAGTCTGCATTACGTAGTATTATGATCACCTCACTATCTGGATCTATGATTTGATTAGGTGAGTTTATAGTGATTTTTGGATTTAGTCGAAGTCATACCTAGGAATAGGGCAAAGTGGGCTACTAATACTAAAGTATAGCGTTAGGGCTGAAGGGGATATTAGTGTTAAATAACATAAGGGGCAACAGACCAGACTAGGGGCGGATTAGGCAGATCGCTGCCTAACCCTTCTAATAGGAACTAGACTTATCACTTATCGTTAATTAGGTAGGGCTAGCGGAAACCGAGGCCGCCCTTTTAATGCTTATATAAGATACTACCTACATTTAAAGTATAGGCCGCACTCTAAGAAAGAAATACAATTTCACCAGAAAGCGCCAAGCTCTATAAAAAAGCAACTATAGGATATAGAAGGCTTTAACATTCTACTAGTCCAAACGTTACTCTCTCTAGCACCTATTATATTTGCGTAGGTTCTTCCAAAATTCTAGGCTTCTTCTAATTTTGGTGCCTTATAAATTGTCTAAAGGGTTGTGGAGAAGGGTTTTAAAACGCTAACAGCTCTGGAGACTAAAAGGTAGTATAATAGAGATAGAATGCATTTGAAAATTATTAGCTATAGTACTCTATATAGTATAAAATAATATTTTCTCATTCGTCTCTTCACTTAGTTATATCGGGTTTTTATCCTAGGATTTCAGCCTTAACATTAACTAGTGAAATACAAATAATAAAGGCAGCTGTCATTTGTCGTATAATTAACCAGATTATTTACCTACAGTGTTGCGTATGAAAATTTATTTCTACATCACCTGAAGCCTTCGTGGGTCGTGGGCGAGTCGCTAGGTGGGCCCACGGAGCAACGCTAAGAGGTAGGCGCAAAGGCGCAAATCTTCTTCACAGCTAGAGTTTGAGCAAAAGCGCATTTTAACGTTTTTGTCTTTGCGTATATAAGAGATTACTTATAAAAAGCACCAGGTGTAAATCAGATCCACGTAAAATTGTAATCTGGGTCTTTCTTGGAATTATCGATCCTTCTACTTATCTAAAAGTGACGATTGAGGCATCTCTTTATTCGTGGAAGTGGCTAGTTAGAAATGGCTACTATACCACACACACAATCGAGTCGATCTATTTCGATTAAGAAAGTAAAGCGCTAGAAACAATGTCGTCGTAAGTTAAGTCTGATAAAAAAGGCATACGAATATAGTAAGATATACGACGCAGATATCTATCTAGGCATACGTCTCCGTAAAACGGGCTAAGTGTTTATTCTTTCGGCGGATGCTTCTAGATTCTAGGCTTTTCTTAGCTCGTAATTGGTATATTTTAACTATATATCTCTGATAAAAAGACGACTAACCTATTAAGAACTCCTACTATCCAGCCCCAAAGCTGGTGACCGACTAGGATTAGGAACTTAGTGATAAAGATACACCGGAATAGTATATATAAAGTGGTAGGACTAATACGGCACTTTCACTAGATAGAACCTTTGCAATTAATGATTTGTTTGCCCTATTCTCGGTCTTAATAGTTTAAGTAAAACATCCTATCGTCGGGATAGTTTCTTAAAAGTATATTTTCCTACGACGCTAAAACTTATATCGCGCTTATTATATGCCGCCTATACTTCCGTAGACCGCTAACGAGACTACTATAGGAGGAATTAGCTAGGTTAGATATTCGAGAGGGAGAATATTAGGGAATATTTTAAGACTGGAAAATTCAATATTTATTATTAACTAACGATAAAATTAATTCGTATACAGATTTATACGATCACTTTATCGTGACAGATTAGGTGATTTAAAAGGTGTTATATAGATAGTTAAGGCGGCTAGCGGTATATTTACCTAAAGTAGTATAGCCAAAGTGTGCCCGTAGTCATTCATTTACTATTTTCCTTCCCCTTAATATCCTAAGCAGGCTTGCTTCTTCTGATAGAACCCGTCCTAGGACGGACCACGGTTTTTCCCTCCTTAAAGCTATCCTAAGTAGGCTTTCTTCTTCTAATAGAGTCGTTCGGTTCTAACCCGGAGATAGGGTAGTGCTTAGCGTCGGCTTAACGCCTACGAGCTTCCTACTTAGAGTGTGATATATCATTTGAAAGTTGGGCCGAAAGTTTATTTATATCTTATATCTTATTAAAGGCTCGAAGGCTCAAATGCTATAGTCGCTATTTGTATTGGGCTCTTTTATATATTCTGCTAACCGCCTCTAGGAAGCCCCGGCGATTCACCACGCTTCTAGTCTAGACTGCCCTGCTATATAGCAGTTTCTATATAATCCCTCTACTATGTAGCAAATGGGCATAGTTTAGCAGCCGAATGTAGAAAGTATCTAGATACTATATAACATTTATAGCAAACCTGAAGCCGTAGAGGCCATATAAGGGACGTACGGAATCTATTTTAGGCTGTTATTTACACCTGTACTTGAATACCACTAAGAATAGGGGCTAGGGTAGATTAACTACAATAGGTATAGTCATATTTTATAGGAGGGTTCGAGAAAGAATCTCGTAAGCATTAAAACACTAACGGGTCGAGACGCCCCGATGATAAGGCGATATATATACTAGTATGTGCGTTCGGGGATTTGAAGCCCCACTCTAAAGCTAGGAACGTTATTATTGGCTAGGGGTACCCCTAGGTGTAATATCCTTAACCGTAGTGGTCTCCGTAGTGGGCTCTTATTCGACCATACTAGGAATAGCGAGATGCTCTACCGATATAATAGTGGCTTATAGAAAGCGGTTCTTAGGCAGATAGCTATAGTAAGGATTGATTTCATTAGCGTATCAGCTTGCTATAGGAGCGGGTCTCTACAGTGGCTTTTATTAGGCGATAATATAATAGGGCTGCGGACGCTAAACCGTGATAGAAAGTAGAGCTAAGGCCTAGCCGATCACTATAAAGAGCCACCAGAATCCTCTTCTGTAGAATATCGAAGAAAACCTGTGCTCTCTCTACTATCCTACTATTAAATTGAATAACACCGCCGCCTTGGATATCTTTCTATCTCTAAATACTCTCTATATAATACGGCTTATATATCATGATTAAGTTTGCCCCCTTTAGACGATTGTTCTAATCCCTAACAATTATATAGAGTCCTATAATCTGATATCGTTCATTTTTTTGTTAGTAAAAACCAAAAGTAGTTTATAATTTACTAGGCATTAGAAAGTTCTTTTCTAAGAAAGGCCCTTAAGCTAGCGATAATCGAGAGTATTAATAAGGAAGTCTTTGGTCGTTACTATGAGTTTATATACTCTAGGGATTACTCTACTCTATGTCCCGTTCCGCAATCTTCTAGGAACGGTACTCCGTAGCTAGAAAATAGGGAAACGCAATACTAGGAAGAGGCGAATAGATAGGATTCTTCTAGCCTAAATTTCAATCTCTTCCACCTAAAGGGGATTTTACTTAATTATAATATCCTACTAGCAGAACTTAGCTATACACTACGATTAGGATCTAAGAAGGACTTAAGTAATAACCCTTTCACGAGCTATATAGTAGTGTTTCTAAGTCACGCCGAAATTTATCGTTTTAGATTTAGAATAGGCTAGCTTTCTCTTATTCTCCTATCTTTCTATCGGTTACTACGATTACTTAAGAATTTTACTCTATTTGAAGAACTAACGGGAGATATCGTTCAGCTATTAGTATTTGTTTTTAAGGATAGTGAGTATATGAGGAATTTGGAAGTTATACTACGAGACTATATGGTCTGGAATGTGGAGATTTTAATACGGAATGCCGACTTTAAAAGTTTCCTAGCGCGAAACTTATCGTTAGAACAGACCGTCTTTCGTTTAATATAGAAATAAAGGTAAGCTTATAAATTGAATGTGCTACGATCTCTATACTATCTTCCGTATATATAGAGATCAGATTGAAATCAATAACTAATTAATATACGCTAATATAGTTAGTTATAACTAGCTAATAGTTTTAGTGTGTTAGCCTAAAAGACGCAGCCCCCCAAAGAACCTCGTAGTTAACTATCCCTATTTTACGCGAAGGAGTAAATAGGTTAGTTTGGCTTACTATAAACCTAAGAATAGTAACAACTTATCAAAAGCCCTTTTAAAGAGCTTAAATCTCAAGTGAGCCTGAATAAAAGATCCCTTTAAAATTTTGTCTTCGGAATATTTGACCTTTAAGAAAATTGTAGCGCGCAAATTTTAAGAGGCGGTATAATTCAAGTGATTATAAAATCTATAGCCCGAAATTTTCGAGCCCTAAGAATATTCCATTATCCTAAATATTATACACCGATAATTTTCGACTCTAGCGGTGTTAACCGGATATAAGAAATTGGCGTAATCGTTATAAGGTATAAAAGCCCAATGTGGATAAGGTGTATAAGGTGTATAAGCATACCCGTCTTCTACGATATAGATATACCCATTCCCCTATTAAATCTCTATATTCAATTATCTCACATTATCTGGCCACCTCGGCTACCTTATAAAGAAAACCAGAATATTCTATTGATTTCGAGTAAAATTACTAAGTGCGTCGACCTCAGATTTGGTCTTAAGTAGAAAATATATGCATATCTATCCTATAAATGGAAAGCATTTAATAAACCCCGAAAATTCTTTTCTATATATAGAGTATAGATCTCGATCAAGCCGTTCTTCGCATGCCTCACAAATCAAATGCCCGCATGCCCGCGCATACTAACGATCCGGCTGCTCGTAGCAAATGTCGCAGTTCAGAATGCGTATTCGAGAAAGCTCCTCTTGATACTGATCTTTCTATAGGAGAAGTTTGCTCTGAAGTTCCTAGACTTGCTTTTGCAGCTTTTCAACTTCTTAATCGAGACTTTCAACTTCTTCGTTAAGTGTCTTACGCAGCTTCTTAAAACAGGTATCCTAGTCTATCATTAGCTTAGGAAATCGGAGTGTCTCGCAAAGGCTATACTAGAGTGTCACGTTATTTTCCTTTAGCCCTTTTACGTTTGCGTGATAGTTCTATACTACTACTTATAGTATCGGTTAGTTCGATTAGGATCCTAAGAGATATATATAGAGATCTTCTTTAGACTTGTGAATCGGTTAGCCGCTAGCTCGGGGGTAGTTCGTTATCTTTAATAAGAATCGTGCTTGACAGACTGGTTATCGTGGCTTGAAAAGAAGAGAGGTATACCTAAGTGCTAGGTTAACTAGGTAGGAGGAAAGTAGAAGCCTAGCTAAGCTAGAGTTAGGGTATAAGGCTTATTATATACCCGAGAGCTAACAGTTCGAGTGGGCTACTACTAAGAGACGATTAGACACTACTTTGTGTGATTTATCGTATATACGTATATAACCCGATTAGATTACACAAAACTGAGATAGCATATATAAAGTATTAAGTGCTATAAAGCACTTTATTATCCTAACCGTAATAAGGAGCTATTACCTATTCGGAAACTATCCGGTGCTCGTTCTCCTCGCTCGGGGGATTCGTATAGAACCTCTCTAGTCTATATTCTCGCTAGATACGGCAAATGCGATTCTATTCCAAATTAGAAGTAAACGGATACCGAGTTAATAGCTTCGTTAATTTATAGCCGGCCTATTCTTATTTTTAAAGCCCCTATATCGGATTTGGGCATCGCTAGCGACTCCGCACACGATATATATTAGAAGTATAGTGCTAGAACGCTATTCGATATAGTAAGCCTACTTCACACTAGTTATATTTAAGTGGTTCTTCTTTAAGATAAATAGTATTAAAGTGGCGCGTAATATACCCGGGATTATAAAATATCTGAAAGCGAACCTTATCCGGAAGCCCTTCACTTACGAAGCACTAAAAGTATGCCTCTAGCTACTTAGCAGTTTTAAGGTATTCCCTAGTGGCACGTAATAGCTTACTATATATAGGGGTAGGCACCTTATATAAGTCGATATCGCTTCGGGTCTACTATAAATCCTTCGACTAGTCTATCGGTCTAGTCGGCGAGGCAGATTTAGGAGCTTTCTTTTTAGGCCGGCCCCTTAATAGGCCTCCTTTAAGGACGTTATAATACTAGATAACCGCTATAGTACCCGTATCGCGCCGATTCCACTTATCCTCTAACGAGTTAGAAGTAGGATAGGAAAAAAGACTCTACACGAGATACAACTAAAGGGGGCGTATAGTATCCTCTAAGGGTGAGTCTTCGCTCTTTTCCTTAACTACGGTACCCGATAGCTACGCCTCGATATCTAGGAAGGCTTACTCTTTATCAAATTTCTCTCGGATCTTATACCGTAAGCTCCGGTGTAACCTTTTTCGCGTATTTCTCACCTCCTTCTCCTATTACTAGAGTCTAGGAAGTAGGCCGGGTTCCTAGGTCTCCTCGTACTATACGCGGATATTACCTAGGTTACGCTATGCCTCTTCTAACTTAGGATATTCTTTAACCTATACCCTTTATTAATCGGTTAAGTAGCGTAGGCGTCGCGTATCTCGCTAACGGCTTTACCGTATAACAGCTCGTATTAGTTCTATATCCGGGTTAAGGCTATAGATCACCCGGATTATATTAGTGTCAATTTGTAGGGGATAATAGTAGTTAAGAAAGGTGCGGGGGCTAGCATACTTTATAATTAATATATATTACTCCTTACTTACCCACCCTATAGACTATATTAGCTACTAACTTAATAAGACAGATCAAATTTATAATATCCACGGAAGAACTTACTACTCTCGTTAATCACTTTACTACTTCTATACCGGAACTAATAGGCGTGAAATGCCCCTTTCTATCCGCGAATCTCGCTAAATATAACTAGTAAGGTAGAAATCGCAGACCTAGGCATCTATATAGTCCGTTTAATAGTTAGAACGCCCTTAACTAACTCCGTTTTATAAAAGATATACTATTTAGACTTTTTCGGATCTAAAGGCACTAGGAGCTATTTATAGCCTTTGCTAATAAAAAGTTTCCGTAGCTAAGCCTTCGAAGTTAGCCCCTAATTCCGGAACGCCCGCGCGTGAAATAAGATACTAAAAAGTAATATATACGGGTATATCACTAAGGACGGCCTATAAACGATCTCGGGAAGTGTAAAAGTAGTTCTGTTAATAGGTTAGTTATATCACCCTAGTTAGCTATTCCGGAGATAATAAGAAGGATCTTAAGAGATATTATATATCCAGGGGTGAATAGGGAATTAAAAGGGAGAGGTAGAAATTACGCTTACTATATAATTTAGTGAGACCGAGAAACTTTTTAGTCCCTTCGGGGGTAAGTTCGATTATAGGGACGGGTGGGCCTCTATAGGGATCCTTCTAGAGGGAGATCTATAGGTCCTTAAACTATAGACTTAATAGGGCGCTTTTCCGATATAGCGTAAAGATACCGAGAGAGTTAAATAGACACATTTAGATACGTTAAAATCCTAGATAGAACTTTTTCTCCTATATCGATAAGATCGTTTTATTAAACGGGCCGATATCCTCGATATAAACCGGCGTCTTCTTTCTAGGCTACGTGTCTAAGTAAAACTCTTAGACTAAGTACTTCATACCCTATAATCAATAGTAAGTTAAGGATATCAAGCTGGATTAGGATAAATTAGAGGTATAATAACCCTTCGTATCTCTAAGCTATCTTTATTATTAATTATAATCTTAGTGAGCTTTTAATAGTAATAGCGAAGGTTTTTCCAATCGGTCTTAAATATACTAGCTTTATTAATACCCTTTATATACCGACCGTTCTCGCCTCGCTTAAGCTAGAGGCACTAGCGTAAGAAACGATATATATTATTATTCGACGCCTAGTATAGCGCCTCCTTAGCCTCGCGCTATTTTAGCTTATTAGGCCTATTTCGCACTTAGCTAATATAGTACCTATACCTACGTTAGGTATCTCCCCGTTAAGGCCTCCGGTAGCGATATACCTTAGTAGGTCACTCACCTTTTCTACCGACTCTCAATCCGCTCTCGTCGTTTAATAGTACCCGGTGCTTTATCGAAATCCTCGGGGATTTTAGAGAGATTAACCCCACCCTTATCTAGTGGGTCCTCGTAGAGCTCTCTAGCGTTATAAGAGACCTCTAGCTCTAAGGTAAGGTTCCCCTCGTATCGGAGACGTTTTTATAGGCTAGAAACGTCTTCTAGCTCCGTTAGATCCGTCTTATATATAGCATCGCCCTACTCTAAATCGCTAGAAGTAGCCGTATTAATATTATCCTCGCTAGAGTCGCTTTCCGGCTTTCTAGTCCTCTAGCGTCGAGAACGCTTTATCGTCGAACTCGGCGGAATTGAAGGGACGGCGAGGGTTCGGAGGCAGAGAAATGAGAATATAATAAAGTGGCTAGTAGGTCACGAGTAGACGGTCGGTAACTGTTTTTTTTAGGACTATACACCCACGGCTAAGCGAGTAGAAATAACAGACTAAGGAAGCACGAAGAAGAGAAGAGAATAGGCGATAGGCAGAGTAGTCTCGGTAGAGGGAGAGGGAAAGCTAGGGGAACAAGGAAAATATACGGAAGAGAAAGGAGCTATAGCGGGCAGATAGCATCTTAACCAGGTGCTAAGATAGTGAGGCCATTTTTAGCGCCTTCGCGAACGCCGAGCCAACACTAGCCTTTGCTGAGGTACAGGAACTGAACTGAACGACTGTAGGTGGGTCGAGGGGTCTTATGCGAGTGGGTCTAAAAGGTGCGTGGTGATAGCTAGACGTGGGCGTGTCGGGACAGCGTCGTCACGTGTTACCAGATGGCGGCCGAAAAGGGCGTCACTCGAGGCCGAAAATGGCTGCCATTTGGTAAGCCCAAGTTGTTGTATAGTAGAAAGGCTTTTTAATACCGCCTACAATATCTATTATTCTCGCTATAGTCGAATAAAGTCTAAGACTATTTAGGAACTAATAATATATCTTTATACGTTAAAATTTAAACTAGAGGTATAAGAAGTAAAGGAGCTTAAAAGGTTTTTCTCCTTAGATAAGATTAAAATATTAAGAGAGGAGAAGGATAAGAAGCTTAAAGATATTAAGATAGAGAGTATTAATAATATAGAAGAGTATACTAGGGTTTCTAAGGATCTTATCGATATTAATACTAATACCGATAAGGAAGCTAATACTAGTCTTAATACGCCGTAGCTACTAGAGACTATACCTATACTACGTATATTAGGAAGGAAGAGGAAGATTATAGTAGATAATAAATTTAAGAGCTACTAGTATATAATTAAGTTAAAAATTTAACGTATTTTATTAATATCACTAGTTTTTATTTACTTTAAGTCAAAAGCTATAAGAGAATTACTAAAAATTATAGGCAAAAAATATATTAATTATAAAGTTATAGGGAACTAGTATATTTGCACTATTTATTAAAGGATAGGCCCCTAATAGGCCCCTACAATAGGCCGTGGGCCCAAAAAAAAAGCCTAAAGCCCATCGTGGGCCTAAGAACCGGGCCTAAAGCCTAGCCCATTCGTGGGTTGGGCTGGGTTGGGCTTTGGGCTTTGTGGGCTCTGCGGAAGCCTAGTTTTGGGTCGGAGACTCCGACCCAAAATGGGTTCTGCCGAAGTCTAGTATTAGCCTAGATCGATTAATAGCGTTTATTCTATATATTAATATATTAAAAGATAATTTTATTTCCTAGTAGTTAAAGACTAAGTTTAAAAAGATAAAAAAATAACTAAACTTGAATAGTAACCGGATAGCTATTTATTAGGAGTAATTTAATTAAGCAGCTAATATAAAAACTAGTAAACTAAGGGTAATATATTATTAATACTATAAAATTCTCGATTATCTAGTAAATACCGCCCTTATAGGCCACGAGATAGAACACACCGGGGCTTCGCAATAGGAGGGCCACTATTTGTGCCCCAAGTTTGGATTTGTTGGAAGACAAGTTGAACTATGAGCATTTCATACAGGATAAAGACACAGAGGCCTGCCGGGATATAGTAAGCCAACACGCTAGTTGAAGATCTGCATTTTAACGATTGCCAGTACTTCACACGCATGTAGAGAAACCATTTGTGAAAAAAGCCTAATCTCATCCTTCATAGTACACAGAAAAGTCTCGTTAAAATAATCCAATTATAACCTCGCCTTGGATGACTGCATGAAGTTCCAGTGACACATCAGCTCTCAAATCCATGTTGATCCTGACGTTGAGGCTCGACTCCTTTTGATCTTGCTCTTTCTTTATGCCGGCATTTCGGGTAGTGACACCCCTATCACCCCAAGGCCCTTTAGGTGGTTTTTCATCTTCGCTCTTGGATCCTCCCGTGTTGCTTCTCGGGGTGTCTTCCTCGCTTTCGAGATTTCCCTCGCTCCGGGGCTGCGGGACCACGATGCTATAATTATTGGGCAAAGCCAATTAGCGAAATATCCAGCAATGCTGCAAACACGAGAACGGCTGCGTGGTAGCTTTTGTCAGGTCTCTGATGGCGAGATAGTACGAACCTCTTGGGGGACATTATAATAAGTTAGTGTACTATGAATCCGTTTGTAACAGACGGTCTGTTCCTGTCAATTTCGGTGGAGGGAGAGCACGCGCAGTATAGAGGCTGAATATTTTGGATCCAAAGCTGCTAATGACCTGCCGCGACCCCTTCGCTTGATATGCCTTTACGCGGACACAGTCTACACAGTCGTGACGTATTGCGTTCTCTAACAAGGAAATGACCTTCCGTTTTCAGTCAGTATGGCGGAAAGGTAAGCCCACTTTCGAATATTTCTCATCTAGCTTAACAAATGGCACAGTAGCACTATCACGTCAAGTGTGTGTAAATAAATAAGGTTGCGGCACCACACGTTAGCGTATGACGCTTCCACTACTTTGCTTTCTTATCTATCTTCTTACCTTACTCAAAAAGCACCCACCCAGATCCTCCGCCGACATGGTACTGGGCATTGCATTGATGTCAGCTATGCTGCCCACTATGATCGGGCTAGACCAAGCGATCAAGGACCGTCGGGGTGGGGAGGAAGAACACAAGGAGGAGACCCGAAAAGTGCGAAGCCATTTGACGGTCACTTGTGATGTCAACGAAGGCTCCCACACCCATCATCAGGAGATCAACAATGCTAAAGTCTACCTGGGACAAGACCATAAAGTATTGTATCCTGAAATCAACGCATCAAAGAAGAACACTTGCTGATATTGTAGATCTATATTACCAAGAACCCAAATTCTTCCCTGACCCCATTTGATGGGCATTTTTACAGCCATCCTGCTTTCCAGGAAGGTAACACAGCGGGGCTTATCTCCATGAGCGGAGAGGATAAGCCACTTGCAAGATGGGTTTTTCTCGATTCGGAGACCAATGAAATGAAATGGGGAGGACGGAATGACAGTGATGGTCATGTGTGTGGGCCTTTCAACTTGACCGTTGGTGGGCGATACATTACTCTGGAAGACAGTCAAAAGTGGCTGGCTGTACGGCTTCCAGAGGTTTATCTTAGGAGTCAACGGGCCAAGGCCTGGGGACTTGTTGACGACCACGACAGTGCTGCGCCTGAGTGGAGACTGTACTTTGACCGGAGCGACGGTACTATAGCCCGTCTACCCGCTGGAACCCAAAAGATCGAGGTCTTATTGAAGCAAACGCCTGTGGACCTTTAATTTTGCAAGGATTTCAATTAGTCGTGCAGATCTGGGAAAAATAGTATGAAAAAAAAATGCTTTAGATAGGGAAATGGCCCCATGGAACATGATAATGGCTCGGGCGATGTTGTTCAATTTGACTAAATCTGTTGGAAGCAATTTTTCAGCGAACGCTACAATGTTGAAGAATATGATGTTCTTGGGTTGAGGGATTAAAATTAAGTGCACGTATGGTGATTGAGTCAGCCACTCTAGGTGAACTGTGTCTTTCGTTTTCGGAAGGCGCAGGTCACATCTTCGACGGATGTAGATTTAATTTGGTCTTTCCGCAACGCGACCGCAACCAGAAAGCCCCCAAATTCAGGAGGTGATAATTGATGTCCATACCCCGATCCATGTCGACGTGATCTATTGTCTCTGAGCCAAACCGTACATACTCTTCGTTCATATAATTTTCTACAGGGATATAAACATACGTGGTGTGAGTTCTCTAACAAATCTTGAGACTAGCCTAGACGACTTACGCAGTCTGTCAAAAAGGTCTTCATCCAATTTGGCAATATTGAACTAAAAGGCATTGGCAGATTTGAATCCATGAAGGGTCGGAGACACAGATGTTGTGGATTTCTCAATCTCTATGCGGCTTTTAGAGCCCAAAATGAGGAATCTTACCCCCAAAATCCCAGTTCAAGCCTCTCCCCATTGCCGCTCGACCAAGGCATAGGCCAGGGGGCTGTAAGTCGCCGGGGTTCTTCCGGAGCAACCCACGACCACGAAACCGATACAGCGCGGCATCTTCCAGGGGTTCCGTACACTAAAGCCTTTACAAGTGGTATAAAACCTCATATCCTTTCGGACATGAACAGGAAGGAGATAAACGAGCAGGGAGACTTTTATCAAATACGTTTTGATTTCGATACTGGTCATGAGATTATGCTCAAAGCTGAAATACAGGGAGAATTTGCCATCATCTTGCTGTAAGTTGGCAGATTCCATCTCTATTGAGGCCGCTCCATTATATTGATGCTAATAGAGAGAAGTTTATAAGGGCCCCAATGCAGGATCAGCCTTGGAATGTGACGAAGTTCAATAGGGGCGACTAAACAAGGTACTTTGGTAAATGGGGTTTCCTGGTTATTTCAATCTAACGATGGAAATATTGCGAAGTAAAATGTTATGCGTGGGATGAGTGGTTGCCCTTGCGAGCCCGCTGCCTGTTTCTGGTTATGGTTTTTTCTTCCTAAATCATGACGCTGGACGCGATCTGCATGGCTCTAAGTTGCCACTTTACTACGAGTATAATACCCCCAAAGCCTCAGCGTGCTTGTACCCGATGTTAGTCTCCAAGCCAAAGCACAAGGCTGACGGTACCAGCATGTATTTAGCATCCAGCTTATACAAATATACAAAAGCCTGGTTGACCAAAGGGCCACACAATAAATTTCGTTTTCCAATGTCCTAAGGTGGCGGGCTAATTGTTCATTATTTTGTCCTTTTCCTTCACTTCACTAGATCCTTTTCCTTACTGGGCGGTGTCTTATTGTCACCTTCCGATTCCTTACTTTCATTTGACACCCGGGTGTTGACCTTAATCGTGACCTGAGAAAGGAATCCACGGCCAATTAGCTGAATATTTCGGGCCTCAACCCATCTAGTAGGCGGTAACATACCACTGCATTTGCACTGTGGTATTCCACCTGAATAGGCGTATCATCCATCAGTTCAGCATCCGTCAAAGCTTCCAAGGTGCCGTTTTTAACTTTCTCTGGCTGGTAGTCGGAACTTAGCTGCTGAATCAGGTAGGCATATAGTTGGTGCACGACCCTGTCGTCGGTTGGGTCATGTGCGTTGTCTCTTTTCAGGTGATTGTGGAGCGTATATTGTGATACTGGCTTGTGTGAGTATTGGCAAACAAGCAAGAAGAATGATACAGACGTACCACAGAGTAATTCACCACCAATATCTTGGATGTTTCGTTCCCACTTGCCCTGCTAAATTGTCCGTTAGATGGTTTGCTATGATTAACCTTGCTAATCTAACTGTAGCTCACACCGTCGCCTTTCTCGCTAGGCCATAATTCAGCCCGAAGGATCCGCGCAACCATGGAATTCACATCCCTTTCGGTATTTTTCTTATCCAGTGTAATCAAAACGAGCATCCCCCTTTGTATCGACTTAACCAGATGCCCGTCGATGGTAATCGAGGCTGCTAGAACTCTTTGGAGGACCGCTAACGTTACCATTTAGCAGAAACAAAAATGTCAATGGAACCATCACTGCCTACCTTTCATGCTAACTAACCTAGCCCCGCAAGGAGTAACAAAAAATATTAGTCAATTTCGGAAATATCACGTGATATTCCCTTGGGTGTTGGAGAACAGAAAGCGCAAATCCGTGGTCTCTAGGACCCATTATTGACTATTTATCGTCGCCAACAAATGTTAGACATTGTCCTCAAATGGCGGCTTGACTAGTATGAAAACAGACATCCCGCTACAGAAAACCACACTGATCCATTCGAGGTAACGCGTTGAATGATACATCGGTACAGGGTACAGTTAAAGCATGGACCGTTTTCGGCGGTCGCACTGTTAGGATATAGCGCTTGGTCACATTCGGCTAATTAGCCAGTCACATGATCCGTGGTTTGTTTTTGCCCGGTTGTTATGAGTCACCTGTGCACGACGCAATCAGAATATAGTAAGAGTAAGACCCTAACGCAGCAATATCGCCGCGAAGGCGTTACAGTATCATCCGGACGGACGGGACAGAATGAACTCAACCCATGGAAGAAAAAATGGATGTACTCAGTTACCTTACTAAGCTTACTAAGTCAGCTTTCTACCCGCCATATCAGGACACTCAGCAACGACCAAAAACTTCCTCATCAATACTCTCGATCATCGCTGGCTCAAGGGCTTTTCTTGGAAAAGAAATTTCCAATGGCTGGTAAATTGAGAACCGCTTTTGATTTTTACAAACGAAAAATGAACGACATCAGATTGCAGGACTCTGCGCAATTGTTAGGGATTGGAACAATGTTTGTCTAAATGGGGGCAAACTTAATTATGATATGCAAGCCGCATTATGTAGAGAGTATTTGATAGAAAGATATCTAAGGCGGCGGTGTTGTTCAATTCAATAATAGGATAGTAGAGAAAGCACGGATTTCGATATTTTTTTTACAAAAGAGGATTGAGTCTCATGGCTTCTTAAAGTGATCGGCTAGGCCCCAGCTCTGCCGTTAGTTATGGTCTAGCGTCCGCAGCGCTATTATATTGTCGTCTAATAACAGCCACTGCTGAGAATCGCTCCTACAGCAAGATAGTAAGCCAATGAAGTCAATCCTCACTGGGACAGCGTGGCTGGATGGCTGAGAACCGCCATCTATAAGCCACAGTTATATCGGTAGAGCCTCTCGCTATTCCTAGTGTGGTCGAATAAGAGCCTACTACGGAGACCACTTCGGTTAAGGATATCGCACCTAGGGGTACTCCTGGCCGATGATGGCATTCCTGACTTTGGAGTGGGGCTTCATATCCCGAACGCACCTGCCAGCACGTAGAGCACATGCATTGCCTTTCATCGGGGCATCTCAGCCTGTGGGTGCTCTAGTGCTCACATATTTCTTCTCGACCGAAGATCTGCCAAGATAATTGTGGCATTTCGCAAAGATACGGCTGGAGGCTACCATGACATCATTTCACATAGGGGATGCAGACTGTAGGAAGAGTATGACCCGAAGGTGTTTATACATATAGAGTACCATTGCTAATAATTTTCAAATGCATTCTATCTGTATTATACTAACTTTCAGTATCCAGAGCTGTCAGCGTTTTCAAACCCTTCTCCACAACCCATTAGTCAATTTACAAGGTACCAAAATTAGAAGCCTGGAACTTTGGAAGAACCTACGCAAATATAATAGGTGCTAGAGAGAGTAAGGCTTGGACTGGTAGAGCGTCAATACCTTTCCGCATCTTGCAGTTGCTTTTTACAGACCTTGGCGCTTTTTGGTGGAATTGTATTTCTTTCTCAGAGTGCAGCCGGCCTGTGCTTTGAATGTGAATAATCTACTTCGATGCTGAGAATGCAACGCTGAGCAATCCTCAACCTTCGAGCCCCAGTTGAATATGCAATACTTTGCACCTAGGTTTTGCTTGCCGCATCCAGATACTATCTACCAATCTTGTCGGGACCAAAGCAACCTAATTCTGCGAAGGTGTCATTATAGTGAAGATATCGCCTGAAGTCGTCATCAAATTTGGTGCTCATACCAACATTACTGAGGCCAAAACAATGATTCATGTTACGCAGAATACAGGGGTTCCTATACCTAAGTTTCCTGTACCCAAAGTTTTCGCTTATTATACGTACGGTCCAATTGACCGTGATGCTAGCGATTACGGAGGCATTTACGATACCTGCGTCTTCATGAGTTTCGTTGCCGGTGAAATACTCCACACAGCCTGGGACACTGGGCGTCTCCACCAAATTCCATTTTTCAAGACAACTTGCGAGCTATATCCAAGAGATCCGTGATATGGGGAACGTTAGTTATATTGGCTCCATAGATCATGGTCCTATTACTGACCACAGTTTATCGACCTCTATTGACAAAGGTTTAACACCCAGACCTTAGGGGAATGGAACACGCAGGGACTTCTTCATTTGAACTAATTTCCTTTCAAGGCCCATTCGATTCGGAGCAAGATTTTAACAGGGCACTCATCAACGTCTATCAAAAGAATGCACCAAAACGCCACATCAGAAGCTTTCTCAGTGGAATGCTTCCTCAATCCCACCGTATCTAGAGGCTTTAAATCAAAGAGTCAAATGGGATGGTTCAGCCGGATACATTACGGGTACAATGATACTGCAGACTAGTCATTTTAGGGATAGAATGACTACGCAATCACCTCGCATTTGCTAACAGGCATAGGGAAAACCTGGGTGTTCCAGGCGAAGAACCTGTGCCAAGGTCGAATCTAGGTAAGTAAATTCATAATCAGGCTTAGCCAACATTAAGCCCCTCCAACTTCTTCAATTTCTCGAGAGCTTCGTTGGTAACGGGCCTACATGAGTAATTAGCATGAATACTAGAGCAGATAACATAGTACCTGAGACTAGCAAAACTCACGGCGGAGAGTAGGTAGGAGGCATACTCCTAGTTGAAATCCATCCTTCTGCTCCCGTATCATCCTTGATAATTCTAAATGAGGCATCAGTTCTCTTCTTATGTGGCTTTCAAGGATCCTTGTCCTACTGATGAACCGTGTTATTCAACTTCTGGTAATCTGCGGTACTCTCAAAACTGTACTGAATGTTCTAAGAGCGATTAGCTTGAATAGAATTAGTATGTATAGCATGCTTACCGTGCGTTCCATTGTGCTAATTTCAAGGGTGTTTGTAAGACTTCTTAGGATTTCTCGAAATATTGGAGTGCTTTAGAGTAGGTTGTAGGATTCGGTATGATGTTAATCGGTCCTTTACAGGTAGAAAATCGGGCCTAGTGTATTATGTAATACAGCCTTTTTTATGTCACAAGGGTTGGATGTCCGTAAATACATGATTGTAGAGCCATGGAACGCCTAGAGCCGTGGAACGCCCAGAGCTATAGAAGGCCCGTTCCGGCATCCGATATGTCGGGCCGAGTGATGAATGCGGCATGTAACACCCGCATATTTCGTATAACTCGAGCCGTGGGTCTATTTATTATATATATATCTTTAGTGGGGGCGAATTGCCTATTTACTAAGATTAGCTAGCTAAAAGGGCTCCCTCCGCTAAAGTGTAGCGGGTGCGGAGTAACTAGCTATAGGATTAACCGTTATAAGAATCGCTAGTTCTAGAAGAATTAAGACGTTTTAGTTTAGATATCCTATTTTACGGTTTTATAATAGGGTGTGTGTTACGCACGACCGTGTGGTTCTGGGTAGTAGAGAATTACGTTAGAGTTTTGAATATTATCTAGGACTAGGTCTAGCTGCCCGGAGGAAACTTAATTATGATTTAAATAGCCCTAAAATGTGTTATTTAGGATTTTTCTGTATATAGCTATTATCCCTATCTTATTACTACTAGTCGTTTACTATTAGTTTACGAATAAATCTAGAGTCGAGCTGTTATATAAAATATCTGATATACCTAAGAGTAGACTTCGGCAGAACCCATTTTGGGTCGGAGTCTCCGACCCAAAACCCAACCTATTAGGTTAAACCTAATAACCTAATAATAACCTATTTAAACCTATTTTAGTATAAAATATAGGTCTTAGCGTTTATAATAATGCTAAGTCATCGAATAAAATAACTGTTTTTTATAACTATTCTAGTTTGTCTATCGAACATTACTATATTATCACGGTAATAAGTTAGAAATTTTATATAATTACTCTAAATTTAAAGCTACTTTACTTTATAATAACTCAGCTAATGGATTACAGCAGACACGAAGTGATATCGTCTCTTACAAGGTATACATGGCAAACCGTTACGTGCCCCCAAGGAGTACCTTGAAAATGCTAAGCAGCCACTGCTCGAAGTACTACCGTATAATTGTCCTGTACCAGAGATCGGTCTTTTACGGACGCCGGAGCTAACGTTTCCCGCCGTATGTGTTGAAGCCCGGGATCTCGCGGATGCGTTGTCTAGTCGCAATTAATAGGTTATTCATATGCTATCTCACTCATCTTATATAGTACGGGCCTCAAAAACCCGCGATATCATCGCCTCAACCATAGCAAATGTTTCCCTCGCTAAACAAGTACAAGGCTCTGCATGGCTCAGGGGCTCTTGAGAGGGCAATCTAGGCGGCAGAGGAAAACTTGAAGAACAATAGAAGCAAAATACCTAATCATAGTACAACCTTGGTCATCTATCTGGTGGAGGCGCGGTTTATACGGGGAAAAGCGAAGGATAGTGGCTTAAACTCCCTAAATCAAGTTAAGCTTTGACGACCTAAGTTTTGACGACCTCTCTTTCTTCTCTCTGACAGGATTCTGACATAGATCACTTTAAGTAAAGTTACGACCGGTGGGGCGCGGGAGTTTCCGTGGTTGAAAGAGTCAAAAACCCTAATGTAACGGATACGACCAACGGGATTAATTATATGGTAGAACCCAACAAATATTTGAATAGACTTGTTCAATTTATCTTTGGATTTGTCGAATAAAAAGCGCTCTGTGTAGTTAAACATGGGACGGTCATGCCTTTGCTGTGTCGTAGGACTGTGTTCTTGTTCTGCTGCTACTTCGACTTGGGCCACGCTCAAACTTTAACACCCTAACGTTCACAGCCTTCACAATTGTTAAAATTGGGAACACCAAAGACAACTCAGCTAGTTCGCATGATATGCAAATCTCCCCTTGTAAAGAGCTGGGTAAGCCCGTATACCTGTGGCGACTTAGGTGACACTATGATATCCAAAACCAAAGCAGTCCAGATGCGCTATAGGCAAATAATTGGTCATGGACCGCGCCCAGTGATCCATCCTGCAAACAATACACTGGTGCCTATATCATGGAAAGTCTGGGCCTTCCGCGCGATGCATGTAGTCATAGTTTAAACAAGCTTTCCAAAATAATGAGCATGCAGGCTGGATGTTGACGTAAATGAATTCGTGCAATGCTACAGTTTCATGCAATAAGAGCATAATGATTCATGACTATTTTGTAAAGGCTGAGATGGGTATAAAAATGGTTAGAAATTCCGCCTAACTTGCGTAGTACAGTCCTACCCATCAAAGCTACACATACACAATTCTTTCGTCTTTCCCCTCGAGATCAATCAATTGACTTGCAATCATGGTGTACTACGCTTATGCCAAAAATGTGAGTATTAGCCTTCAGTCTTCAGGTCGGCTTTATCAATGGGAAGAAAAACGGCCATGCTAATATTAAGGATAGAGCAACGATGATTGGTCCTGGCGATATGTTATCGTTGCACCAAATCAACGCACCCTAGACCAGTGGTACGGCGCTGTCCAGGACAAAGTCGCTGATAACGTACTTTCAAGAGTCTCTGAAGATTTCTATGTCTTTGACAGAAACAAACTCAATCTTGGAAGGAGCACCGCAGACGGCCATGAAGCCCCGCGGTTCATGAACAAAATTATCTTCCAGTTGCTCTCTGACAATGAAGGCAGAAATATTACTTCATTTGTCAATAGCGATATTCATTGAGGATAGCCGTGGTAAATGGTGAGCCATCCTACAACAGACCGACTATTCATTTTATCTAAACTTTTTTAAGCGGCGATATATCAATTTCAAAAATGATTCAAGACATGTCTCAATATGTAAATGGAGGTGGAACTCAGTCTCCAGCTGTCTGGTTTATAGGGGTTGCCTTGTTGTTCTATTTTTCATGTCTATAGCCATGCAACGCCGGTGGAAGTAGTTCGTAATAACATTCTTTTCTCTTTCTCTCCCCTACTATTACCAATTATGTGTCACAGTGAAGTAGGAGAAATAGAGAAAACGCTTTTGTTTTCGATATATGCCACCTATATCGATGTCTGACGATAGCTTCCGGATATGTATCCGCTAGTGCAAGCATGAGTAGAAATACGATGTTCCTTGCACTTCCTTTCTTGCGTCCTTCCCTATTAGCTATCTGCCTAAAGCTGAGAGCGTCAATTAGGCCACTACAAGGCTTGACGAGGCTCTAGATTCATCTTTAGGGAGCATTACAACTATGGTTGGCTGGTCGATAGCAGAAAAGGACGGAATCCCAATGGGTCCCATCCCAATCCCATTACTAGCGCTATATGCCTGAGCTCTTAGTCCGCGTGATATCCTATCTCGCCAATCAGCTAATTCAGCAGACTACTGAATCAACCTATCCCATTGTTTGGTGAGAGTTATCCAACTAATCATCGAAGTAATAATCAAAATGAATTGCATCACGGTGATGCAATGACATGGATTTATATGTTCAATTATAGGGAATGATACTTCTTAGTAAAATCAAATAATTACCAACTTGCGGACCAATCACAGCCTGGAACAGAAACACACTATCCCTTACCCAGGAATATAAAGGAGATCGGCTTCTCTGCCAGATCGTCTTGTAATAAGGACCGACCATAACTATCTCACTATTAAGCTTCTTCATTGGTTCTAGAGATCTCCAGCTATACATTCTACAATGACTCTTCCTGCTGTTATTTCGTTCCCGGAGGCAGGCAAGACCTACACTATTAATCATATCCACCAAAACGGTGTGCTCACAGCGTATGGAAATGACGTGCGCTTAGTCCCTTATGATGAGGATGGGAGCGAATCCGAGAAATGGAAGTGTGACTTGACAAATGATGGTTTTGGATTTGTCAATGTCAAAATAGGATACTATCTCGGCATGAACGGTGACCGACGTCTGGCCAACAAAGCCGCTGAACAAAACAGATGGGAAAGCTTTATTTTTCAGCCGACAAAGTGGGATGGGTACCAATTTATTGTCAACTTCAAGGAACACAATAACAACTTGTACCTTCCACACACCGGTGAGAATCAGTTGGTGACGACGCCCAGCCTGAAAAATATTGATACACGTGTCAATTTTCACAAGTTGTAAGATTTGATTTGAAGCATATTCCCAGGAGCAACATGGCCGCCAGATCATAGTTGGTCATGAATAGGAACGTGTGGAAGGGAGTTGCATTGCTGACGCCTTGGTGTAATTAGAGGGCCACCATTCAGCCGCGCCGCGCAGCCACGATAAAGATCGGACTGGCCGAGAGTATGTTTTGTGCTTCCAAAAGTTCTGGAGCCTTTAGGTTCTTTGATCATAATCAACTCGTACTGTGCCGATATGATAGTATCTTTTGAGTGTTCTTATTCCAGCACCATTGGCGATGTACGGGTGGTGAATGGTGTCAGAAAGCTGAATCAATGTTGACCAACGTTGAACATAAAATACTATTGAACACCAACAGCATGTTTGTTTTCCGCCCATAGAATATATCGATCTGATCATGTTGGTTTCCTTGCCAATAGTGGGACGGGGTTAAATTGCCCACTCCAAACTCGTTTCCTAATCCGCCGTGTTGGTTCACGAACAGTGACGGTTTTCTTATGGCTTAGAGACGCATCCTGCACTGGCTTTTAAACATAAGCTCAACAAAAGAGACAGAAAATAAGTGACTACATCTCCCTGGGGACTGTTGGGTAATTTTTCAATATATAGCAAAGCGTAGTTTCCTTGAGTAGAGCGAAGTGAGGTATCGCAAACAGACCGAGGCAAACTACGTGGGTATCACAAATTTTCCTATCACTATTCGTCCGAGCTTGAAAAGTGTTATGCGTAACCATCGAACATTTTGGAGATGTTAATAATATACTAGCCCCAGTTTATAGGAAAGTAAATCCTGGGAATAAACGGGTGGTTTTGGGAGATGGTTACTGAGGGATCAGACACTTCTTTAGAGGCCGTCGGCCTTTAGCATAGGAATAGAGCTTCAACTTGAAACATTCTTATCCAGTAAAAGGCTACGTGGAGTGCGACTAAGGCAACATCTAATGGAAAAGGCATCCGGCGCGGCTCACTATCAGCTGGGCCATTTTTTGTAAAGGCAAAATTTGCGTGAAGATCACATAGCACATATAACCTTCACAGTGCCCGGAAATATTGACCTGCTTCGACTTTCTGCCTCCCACTCTTTACTCTACCCAAACTGGTCCCTTGAGCGACACCTGCCTCACGTTTTTACATTCGATAAATCTGTTCTTGCGGACACAAAATGCCTCTAAATACTGCCGCCGCCATTATTCGAATGCGTCTCGTCCTTCTTTTCCTTGCTATCACCTGGCTAGCCCTTGCCAGTCTCAGTTCGGCCACTGTACACTTTGCGGTCGTCCTACGAGACCGTGTAAAATCCGATCTCGTCACCCCGAGCGACTATTTTGGACATCACATTCCAAAACCTCATGGACAACGTCGTCGACGACATGGTGATTGTGGCGCTAGTCTCAGCCCTGTTTTCCATCTTCGGATTAATCCTTATAATCTACCCGAAGTGGCTATAAGAGAACTGCACCGCTCAGTTTTACTACGGTAGCATTCAAATCGTCGTGAGCGTGATCGTGCTCTCCTTAGGGGGTTGGATTGCCAGCTGCGTCCCCGGCTTTGAGATATCCTTCGAGTCTTTTGACAGGGGCCACATTTCATATTACAAGATTATGTATAATGGATCCATTGGCCGGGCCGCTTTCGGATCTTTAGTGGTCATCGTGCCTTTCGTGCGTTTTGTCGTACGTGACTTACGTGGTCACTAGCAGAGTACGCGCATCGAGCCTACAACACAACTAAAGTGGCGGTCCCAACTTCCCAACTGCCTGCTAGAGTAGGGCTGTGAAGGAATGAGGCAGGGAGCAACCCAAATGAGCAGAATGGCGAATCTTCATGATGAATTTTCGAAAAATGAGGAAAGGGAGAGGTGAAACTCATTACCATCAGAGAGATACGATGGCTAAAGCCATGCAAAGAAATGTATTTCACTACAGAGTTGTTAAGTTACTTCACCAATTGAATTTCAAGGTTGGGTTCAAAACATGTTCATCTCTTGATCTGATCAGCCCGCTAGCCAGCCGATCATGGCCAATCTTGGAGCGGGGTTCTGAGTGGCTTTATATATTAAAAGAGGTACCTATACTCGGAAGCCTATTCAGAGGGTTAATTAGCTACTCAAATAGATAGTATATTATTCTTCTAAATTTTAGTCTTTTATACCTCTCTTACTAATCTTTATATACTACTATAAAGCTAACCCCTCTAAAAAGCCTAACTTTCTTTTAAAAGCGTTTAGTTAAAGCGATATTAGACTTTATCTCTACTACCTACCTTTCTTTCCGAATTATTAAATATAACTAGTTTAAAGATCTAGTAGAGGTTATTTAGTAAGCCTAAGGTAAGGTTAATATCCTATCTATATAAAATATATAGTATTACTTTAACTCTATAGTCGAAAGTAACTAGAAAGAGATTCAAAGGATTCTAGATAGAAGTTAACTTTTAATAGCGCTTAATTACTAGATATCCTTATTCTAGTAAATATTTATATAAAGATATACAGTCTGCAGGTGTAAGGCCTGTCAACCCGGTAAGATATAATGGCTCTAGGAGGGGATTAATATATTATCTCTATATGCTAAGACTAATTCTTATCAGAATTTAGGGGGGTCCGGGGGTCTCTAGGATTATAGAGAGGATAGTGGGGCCAAAAAATAGGGCCGATCATATAACGAACCCCGCTCGCTTCGGCCACGTTACCTATCTGGCACGCCTATATCAGCTGGCCCCGTTTTTCACAACTGAAAGGATCCTTTACACTAAGACTTAATATAACTCGACTCGTATAATATATAGCTAGCTAAGATAGCTAATTTCGATAATAGAAATAATACTAGTAAGGGCTTATTACACACTCTCTCTATATTTTATTAATAAAACCTATAAAACCCCGCTTATATAGAGTACTAGTAGCCAGCTTTATATATAAGAAGACTATATATATAGACAATAAACCTTCTAATTAAGTTAAATAAAGGTATTAAGTTATTTCTCGATAGGCGTAATCTTATATAATAGAATAGATAAATTAAGAACGGACTTAATAATATCTATATTAATAAAGTCGCCGATTATAAATTACTATGACCGGATAAATAAAATCTAGCTTATAATATCTAGAAGTACTAGTTAAAGATCGCCTAAGTGATGTATTCAGGAATTTCGACCAAAGCTGGTAACTCGGCTAGCGTGACAGGTCGGTATACAAGTAGGACGATGCCTAGAATTCGCTTGCAAAATCCTGCATCTTCTGATTTGCGAACTTGCTCGATCATCCGATAGTAGAGGTATTCAAGGCCGGCCGGAAATGCAGTTAACAACGAACAAGCGCTACTGTTCCTCCATCGGGCTGCATTTGCAAGCTCCTCGCAGACCAAGGCCACCCAAAGGAAGGTACCCTGTGCGTTTGAAAGTAAATGTTGGGAAATAGCATCGCGCGTTTCAGCTTTATACTTCTTCTGCTCCGTCAATTCCTGGACTTTTTTTATTTTTTTATTTTTTGTCGGATGAAAGCTGTAACGGCCTCGGCCGTAGACTTTTCGTTCAACCCCAGCGAAAGGGTTGCCTTTTGGGTTGCAGCCTCGAGAGCCTCTCCGATGACTGTCCAGCTACGGCTTGAAACAATCCATTTGACATGTGGATAGACTGATGATTTCTGGGTGACAAGGTCAAGAAGTAGGTCCAGATCTTTCGTACATTCATCGAGAGCATTGATGATCACATAAATGCTGTGTAAAAGCGAATCCTCGAGCATATCAATGAATATCTTTGATAGAGCTTCCCATGCATTGACATCTTCGAACCCCTTTCTCCCACTCTTATCGTACTGTCGTCGTACATGGGAGATGAGGTGTGGCTGTTGGTCAACCAGGTTATAGATCAGGCCGCGAATGACAGCAGCAGCATGGTTTAACCGCGTGTCCGTCGCCTGGCAGAAGAAAAACGAGACAGCAACATATTTAGAGGTCGACTGATCTACCTCCTTGATAATACCACATAGAAGCAATTTTTTACCCTGTCCAGGGTCCCCTTTGACCCAGAGCAGCTGGGTTTGTTTCTCATAGCGCCACTGCTTGAATTGATCATTATCGAAGGTCCAACGATACGAATCCTTCAGTGGTCCTCCTTTGACCTTTTCGATACGACGCTTGTCATCACGAGGATCTGTCGTATATAGATCCTTCAGACAGGCTCGATCCGCGTCATTAGATGAGTCGTGGTTCCTTCCGGATTTGGAACCAGCTTTCTATCTTTAAATCAACGTTAGTCAAGCAAATTTCTATATCAGCGATATGTCAGTCTGTCTTACTGACAGCCAATGTCCATCTGCGAAGTTCCCCTAACAGCCTCTTGAACCAGTCTGCTCTACAGACGCAAATTTGACCATGTACCTATGACTGGCGTGAAGGCTACGAGGCGCATAGCCTTCAAAAGAGGCAGATTCCTTTGACAGAACCACCCTACCCCTAAAAGTAGGAAGCTCTTCAAAAAGCAGGTGATCTCAAGGGCCCGACCCTTTCCCCGTACTTGGCGTACCATGGCCGAAAAGTCCCCCTGAATTGACTCAAGGAGCTGATTAACTCTCTTTAGGACATTTAGCAACTTGATGTTGGTAGACTTCCCGAAACCAAACGTCGTAACCGGAATTTTGGCCCAATCCGCCATCCAAGCTCCCTTGTGAAGAGTCCCCATGAATACCACACCCTTGAGAGCATGGAATACACTCTGGAAGAGTGTTTCAGGGTTGTCTCGCGATAACAGGATAGTCGCCTTCCAGACCAGTCCCCCAAGGCTATGGGCGACAAAGATGAGTGGGCGGGAAGAGGCATTGCAGGATTCTCGGTCGGATGTTAAATTGGCCAGGAGATTTGTGGCATGGTCGACCAACCCATTTGACGAGACCTCTGGTTTGGACATGAAGTATGCATCATAGCCCCATGTCAGAATGCGGGCTTGTTGGAGTTTCTGGGGAAGTGCTCTTGGCCAGGGCGTGGATTGACCCTCGGCAGTCCAGGTTCTCTCCCGATCGCCCATCAGACCATGAATGAAACAAATATCGAACGTAGCATTCGGCAGGTCATGCAAAGCTTTTATGCTATCTGGGAAGTAGGAAATTGAAAGGAGATTAGGCAAAGTAGGGGTTTTGAAATTAAATGTAAGGTTGTTTTGCAACTTTTCTTGCACATGGGAAACGGTATCACGCCTTCGGAAACATATCATGATTCAGGCAAAAACGGACTGTGTCATAATAATGGGATATGGTATAGAAGAACCCCCCCTCTTTAAATATCATATGGTAGCCGCCGGCCAACTTGTCACTGCATGAGCGCTTATTGCTTTAACATTTGAAGGGACAGGGGTCAAACACTAGATGTTTCAAGACTAATTGCATCTGTCCAGTATCTTTAGAGAACAGACTGAAACCCACTGCATATCTTGATAAGGTCTCGACTTCATGTGCTTTGTATACTCCGCAGTGAAGCCTCCAAATCCACAGCCAATCAAATCATTCCGATCTCGGACATAAGGCGACTGAAGCTTCTTTATCCCCGCCCAAGCAACAACCTGTGGAAGTCGTCAACACCAATTCCAGTGCCATTTCAACGAGAGCACCTTCCTCTCCCAAGATTCCACCTTCAACTTCCACACAACGCGCGCCACCCGCAACCCTCGCCGCCAAAAATGCCCCCAACCCCAATCCCAATCCCCCTCTTCGCCTCAACCCAACTCAACCTCCTCCACGAAGAACACGCCGCCGAAGTCTCCTCCTCAAAACTCGCCAGCACAGCCGCAACAGTCTCCCCCTCAACCCGTCGAACCCTCCAAGCAACCGGCTACGCCCTAACAGGCCTCATCCTCTCGCAATGCCGAACCGGTCTCGGCGGACGCGTCGTGGGCGAGTTCGCCCCGGACCCAGCAGTCGCATCAGAAGAGTCCCGGGCTGCCGATGGGACGCCTCGTCTCGGGTCGCATGGGATTCGGGTTGGGGATGTTGTGCGTGTTAGTGACGTTGCGGGGGCGGGGAAGAAAGTTGGGAAGGATAAAGATAAGGAGAAAGAGAAAGATGCGGAGAAGGGGGTTGAGGGCGTTGTTACGCGTACTGGTGATCGCGCTGTGTGGATTGCGTTTGGGCGGCAGGGTGGTGGGGGGATGTCTAAGGAGGATGACGAGGCTGTTGAGGAGCTTTGGGGGAAGAAGGTGTGGGCTATTAAGCTTGCTAATGATGTTACGTATAGAAGGTACGTTGGTTGGAATATTGGAGTAGGGATTTTTCGGATATTGATTTGCTGACTTTGGGCTAGGATGAGGCAGACTATGGAGAAGATGGTTAAGATGTCGGAGTCTGAATACTCACATTTTATACGTGTTACGTTTGGGCATACGACGCCGCTACAGTTGGATACAGAGGCGTGTGGACCTGTGGAGTTCACCGATCCCTCCCTCAATGATTCGCAGAAGGAGGCTATTCAGTTCGCACTGGCTTCGCGGGATATTGCTTTGATTCATGGTCCGCCTGGGACGGGCAAGACACATACGCTTATTGAATTGATCTTGCAATTGGTTCAGCGGAGAAAACGCGTGCTTGTCTGTGGACCGTCCAATATTTCTGTTGATAATATCGTGGAACGCCTTGCTCCCAAAAAAGTACCTGTTGTGCGCATCGGGCATCCGGCTCGTCTGCTTCCTTCTGTTCTTGAGCATTCTCTTGAAGTTCTTACGCAGACCTCTGATGCCGGGGGTATTGTGAAGGATATTCGCAAGGAAATTGACGAGAAACAGGCTAGTATTCGCAAGACCAGGTCTGGTCGTGAAAGACGGGGTATCTATGACGATTTGAAGCTGCTCCGGAAGGAGTTCCGAGAGCGCGAGTCTAAATGCGTGGATAATCTGGTGCGCGAGAGTAGCGTGGTATTGGCTACTCTTCACGGTGCTGGGGGTCACCAACTCAAGAACCAGAAGTTCGATGTTGTGATTATCGACGAGGCGAGTCAAGCTCTCGAAGCACAATGTTGGATTCCTCTTCTGGGTGCAGAGAAGGTTGTCCTGGCCGGTGACCACCTGCAATTACCACCGACCGTCAAGTCCACCGGCCAGAACTCCAAAGATCAAACTTCCAAGGGAACCGAAGAAAAGACTGGTAACAACACCGACGCTGAGACATTGAAAGGTGTCTCTCTTGAACGCACATTATTCGATCGTCTACTAGCCCTGCACGGACCGGGGATCAAACGCATGTTGACCACCCAATATCGTATGCATGAGAAGATCATGCGCTTCCCCTCCGACGAACTCTACGAGGGAAAGTTGATGGCCAGCGACGCGGTGAAAGCACGTCTACTGATCGATTTACCCTATGAAGTAGAGGGCACAGACGACACACAGGAACCTTTGGTATTCTGGGACACGCAAGGCGGAGATTTCCCCGAGAAGGCAGAGGACGAGATCAGCAAAAAGGGAGCCTTGCTAGGAGACAGCAAAAGCAACGAGATGGAAGCCATGGTGGTCGCCAGACACGTGGAAAATCTGATTGACGCGGGTATCAGGCCCGAGAGCATTGCCGTGATCACCCCTTACAACGGGCAATTGGCTCTACTGTCACGAATGCTACGAGAGAAATACCCCGGTCTTGAACTTGGCAGTGTGGATGGATTTCAGGGCCGGGAGAAAGAAGCCGTTGTGGTAAGCCTGGTGCGCAGCAATGCGGAGCATGAAGTGGGTTTCCTGGGTGAGAAGCGAAGATTGAATGGTATGCTTTTCCCCCCTTTCTTTGCGGACTGTTGCAACTGTGCAGGTATTGTACCTGCAGGGAATTCAATATATTGACGAAGCTGCACGTAGTTGCCATGACGCGGCCCAAGCGACATTTGTGTATTTGCGGAGATTCGGAGACGATCAGTCAGTAAGTGCGGGATGAGCCATTGAGTTTGAGGTTTGAGGGTTTAATACTGATCGACATTCCTTTTTTTTTAAACAGTGGGAGTAGCTTCCTCAAGCACTGGATGGACTTCCTTGAAGAAAATGCCGACCTACGATATCCTGATGCTGGAGATTTGCTATGATTGGGACTTTTCCACGCAGATCGAGAAGTCCCAACAAGTTCCAGAACAATGCCGATCTTCAAGGATGTACAACACGCTCTTCCCTAGTAGAAATAGATTAAATCTAATACCGGGTGCACGGCCCATGCAAGGGAGAACAGGGGGTAAAAGAACTCAAACAACTCAAATACTCTTCGGACTCAGGCCGAAACTGTTCGGGACATGGGGGGTTAAGGTATTTTGAAACGGCTAGTCGATCAATTCTACAAGAGTCGGAGATGCATTTCCCAAAAGAGAATAGGGTGAATTCTTGCCCCCTTTGACCAATACACGACTGAGAGAGATGACTGAGGGGTTATTCCGAGTTCTGATAAAAACAAGACGTGGAATGGACTAATTGGGCCAATTGGGCCAATTGGGCTATTTCAAGTTGAAGTTGAAACTGTCCACGGCTGAAAGACGGTATCTTCATGTGTTTCAGACTTCACCTATTTTCCCGGAGGGGCAAGTAGAAGAAGAGTAGAGAGTAGAGTAGAGTATTATCATTCTATAAACATCTATAAACCTATAAGCCTTTTTATTGAAGAGTTGTTTGTCCACATTTCTTTTTTTCCAAACCTGTTCGTGGAAGAACCGGTGTGGGGATAATAGCTGTCTCTCGTCTCTCGTCTCTCCTCTGTTTCTCCCCTAATCTCTAACTTCCCAACTTCTCAACTTCCCTTCCTTTCTACCCCCCCTTTGTTCTTTCATTCTTTTTTTTTTCCTACTTTGTTTCCAGGGCAAACGGAAAGATCTTCACTATGTTGATTATAACGTACGTTCCGTTTGTAACACATTTCTTCAGCTAACTTGCTAACTTGCGTTTGATAGCTTTCAATAGTCTCAACTGAATTCCATCCTTTATTCGAATTGATACCCTTATACCCTTTTTCATTTATTTCCCGACACTCGCTTGAAATCTTTTTTTCTTTTCAACTCTTTTGCGCCATATACCCATATTGCTTTTAATGAAGTCGATATCTTATACCTTCTATGCCCATTTGTTGATTGCGACCCTACCCCATCGCCATGTCGAGAAACTCCCCACGATCCATAGCGAGCGCCGGTAGCGAGTCTGTTGGGAGTCTACAACGATCCTCTGCCCGGGGAGAGCGCTCCGCTTCGAACCCTGCACTTTACATGGGAGACAACGATGACACGGCGCTGCCGTCAATGGAATTTCACTCTCATCACCCCCAGCCGTCTATTGCCCATCGTCGCACAGGGAGCACCTTGAAAACAGTGATGCGCAAGATCTTCAACCGCAAAAGACAAAGTCAGGCCGATGAATTGGAAGAGAACCCGTTCGAATCTACTTTTGCGGCGACACCCATGCGGAAATCAGTAGCGACAAAAGGGAGATCATTGTTGGCTGCTCCGCCCCCTCTGAATTTGAATTCACACCGGAGTAGTCCACTCTCAGCGGAGAACCTCCAGATCGCAGAAACACACCTGTCTCCGTTATCTCCTCTATCCACTGCAACCCTGCGTGATTCAATGCCCGGAAGCATGCCACGCCGTAGACGGGCAACTCTTCCGAGCGTGGTCTTCTCAGATGATGAATCGCGGTTCGCCGTCGCGTCGGCAATATCTGATCCGCAAGAGGATAGGAGCCATGCGCCAGAGCGAAGACACAGCTTGCTCTCCCACCGCCTATCAAGAAGCACAGATGCTTTGCGCGAAATGACAGATAACCTACCAGAGGCCCTAGTCTCTTGGCCACAACGCACATCATCCGCCCCTCCTAGGCCAGCATCGGTTCCTGGTTCGCGGTCCCCGCCATTAGATGAGAGCTCTAATAGTGGGCAGTCGGGTAGGCCCTCATCGGGCACAACAGTAACCAGTGTGACCCGAATGTCCGCCGCACCATCTTTGATGGAGGCCGACGAGCACACAGAACAACCTAGCCTCCCGTCAAACGTCGCAAGTCTAGTCAACACAATGCAGCAAGATGACAGCGTCACTCTGGAACAGCGGTTGACCACGCTAGAAGTGAAACTAATCGACCTGGAATTTGCCATTGCCCGATTGCAAACTAACAGCCCCGAAAACCCCACCGAAAAACTATCCCGCCCGCGACACCCCCCTTCATCAGACTCCTTCCCCCCTCACGTGCGCAACAAACCCTCCGCATTCCTGTCCACGAGCGACCGCGATGAATCCCCTAGCCCCCTCCCAACCATATCCGCCCGCCCCTCCAGCACAAGCACAATCCGCGCAGACACAATGACCCCGCGCACCCTCCGCCCCGCCCCATCAGCCACCTCCCTGTCCGACTACCACGGTGTCTCAATCGAGCAATACAGCACGCTAGTGACGCTCCTGCGTCGCGAACAGACAGCGCGCAGAAACCTGGAGACGCAAGTCGGTGGTCTGCGCGATGATATTCGCGATCTGCAGCGCGCAGCACTCGAGTCCATGCAGTCGGGCATGGGCATGGGTATGATGCAGCCCGGCCATCCTGCGGAGTCGCGGCAGTTCCTGCGCTTCCGTCGCGCGCTAGATGACTCTGATACTTCACCGGCGTTGAGGTCGGATGATAAGCATGCGGGTATTGCGGACAGTGACTCCGATTGGGATCGGTCGGATATCTACACCCGTGATGATCCGTTCGGTCCTCCAAAGTGGGAGCGTCAGCGGGTTGTGACCGCTCCAATGATTTGAATTTTTTTTATGTTGCGAAACATGCAACTTTTTCCCCTTTTTTTCTAGCGTTCGACTTTTTTCCCTTCTATATTCTAGACTGTCCGAACGGTACGATGTACTTCAGGCTTGTCGGTTCTTCTGCATATGCCAATGCGCCACTATGGACCCCCAAGGGCATCCCCGCGACAGGATCGCGACTTCGACCAAGGTCACCGCGCTGAGCTACATGTCGAGCACATGTCTGCTCTCTCGTCTCATGGATTGGGACAGACACGACAAATTAGAGTTGCACATGCAAACGCACGATTCCTGACGATTGGCACTATCTTGTACCCTTCCAGGTTTAATGTCAACATATACTTCTCCCCTTCAAGACGATCCCTGTAAACAGCATCCATATCAATACATTCCCCTATGATGTAGACCCCGCCATCCATGCTGTGCACTTCTCGGCAAATTACACGCCCCGCGCTAACAGTGCAGGTCGGAGTGCCACCACGGGATGCCCGATAGCCTACTTCACTGACGCCTGTCCAATCCGCCATCTTCCATTGCAAAAGTCCTGTATTCAAAAAGGTTATCCCCCTCTATCTGACTCCCCGACGTCGGACATACAGTCATTGTCGTACTAATCACTGGTGTCACGTAACTCCACAGGCCCATGTGGCTGCATGGCATACTAAGGTTCCCAACCTTATCGACAATGTACAATTTCGCGAAAGTACTAACAAATAGAAATTCAACCCAAAGAAAACTATTTAACGCCTCCAATGGCCAATCCTCATCCCAACCAACTGCATCAACCAGAAGATGTCACCCAAACCCACAATAACAATAATCGGCGGCGGAATAGGCGGCCTAACCCTAGCAGCAGGCCTACACCTCCGCAAAATCCCAGTCCAAATCTACGAAGCAGCCCAATCCTTCAAAGGAATAGGTCTAGGGATCTCCCTAGGTCCAGCGGCATACCGCGCAATGCCCCTAATCCACCCGGCAATCCAACAAATCTACAACTCCCTCATAACCACACACGCAGACAGCCCGGGCTACGAAGAATACCTCCAAACCTGGTTCGAGCTCGTCTGGGCAACAGGTCCACAAGAAGGAAATGTCCTAATGAACCTAAAAGCCTTACCCTCCGGCCAGACCGCGCTCCGGAGAGCGGATTTCCTAAATGCCCTTGTTGACCTGATCCCATCTGATATCGTGCATTTCGGGAAGAGATTAAACACCCTCGTTGAACATGATGACCGCGTCGTACTGGGCTTCGAGGATGGAGACGTCGTCCATGCGGATGTCGTCGTTGGTTGTGATGGTATTCGCTCAAGAGTTAAGGAGTGCATGATGCCCGTTGAATCGTTGCGCACAAAACCCGTCTATAGTGGCATGTATGGGTACCGGGCTGTACTTGAGATGGGGGATATGGTTAAGGCGGTCGGGGAGAAGAGGGCGCATGTTGCGACAATTTATCTCGGTCGAGGTGTCTATGCACTTTCGTATCCTATTATGCGGGGCCGTCTGGTTAATGTTGGTATTTACGTTTTGAGTTCCCAGCCGTGGGAATATGATTCCTGGGTGAGGCCTGCGAGGAGGGAGGATATTGAACGGGATACGAGGGATATGGGGCGATATGTGAAGGCTCTTGTTGAGGTATGTTTTGTTTTTGTTTGTGATTGGTGCGTTTGCTAGATGTTGAATTACTTACCTTGTTTCTTTAGAATATGCCCGATCCATCCCAATGGGCTATCTTCGAGCATCCGCATATCTCAACCTATGCTCGCTCCAGGATTGCGATTCTCGGTGATGCCGCGCATGCTTCGACGCCACATCAGGGTGCGGGCGCTGGGCAGGCTATCGAGGATGCACATGTTCTCGCGGAAATACTGAGTGATTCTCGGGTCGGTTCTGTCGACGATGTTGTTGCGGCTTTCAAGGCATATGATGAGATTCGTCGACCCAGGAGCCAGAGGGTTGTTACTAGCAGCAAGGAGAATGCAGATATCTTTTGTCTGTGTTTTGATGGAGTTCGGGATGATCCGGTAAAGCTGAGGGAAACACTTGATCAACGCTTGAAGTGGCTTTGGGATCTAGATGTACAGGATCAGGTTGAGCGCGCGAGGGAGAAAATGGTCGAGTATTTGGAGATAGGGTAATGGTCGAGAGATTATTATAGCGCAATAGGGAATATTCTGAACGTGGTCTAGTAACGTGCTATAATCTTGGCATGTCTCATTAGTATCAGCCCTATGGGGTCAGCACATGATAGATCGATTTAGGAGCGGCGTCCGCACTTATTATATTCAACTTGAATTGATTTGTAGCTTATTCAGACACATACAGACTAGTAGCCAGACAATGAAATCCCTATCCTTAATATCATAATATTATCGGCATCCGAGGCCACATGCTATACCTTGTTGATCACCACAAAATTTCTTGCGGGCCAAATCAATGCCGACAAGAAGATGATTGAATGCGCGAACTGTACAAATGGTGCGCAAAGCAATGTTAAAATGATATGCAGAACCAAAACACCCAGAGAGGTGTCACCAAAGTATAAGTCCTGGAGCACTCTCCCCACAATAAGGCCATGCATGTCCACAGCGAAATTGCACAGATTCCACACAAAGAGCCAATGCGAAACCGAGATATGCCACCCTATAATGGGTGTATACAGATTTCTAGATATGATATTGGTGTCACTATTGAATCTGCAAGACTCTCCAAACCACTTACAGACTTGCATAACAACCAGCTATCTATAGACATGATCCCGGTGTACCACCTCCTACCTTGGTTGACCAAGTCTGAAACTCTAATGGGAGGCTGTTTTCATGCGATTGCGTGGATCCAGCCGAATTTGAATCCTTGACGTGCGGCCTGCTCGAATGTTTGTAGGACTCCCTTGTTTATGTAGTTCAGATCACATACATGGAGTGCAAACCAAAAGTCCTCGGCAAGACACCCAGTGTCCCAGGTGACTTTGTTCTCCACAGAACCGTCGATCAATATAAAAGAGCCATTCATCCAGCCAAGCAACGGACGTTTGAGAAGTCGGACTGGAAGTTGGAAACGGCCAAAGTCATCTGCGATTCTCTGAATATTTCAGCGGTGGTCAGGAATGGATTTTTCTAATAATTATGTGCTGTGTAGTAGATTGTTCCCTGCACGTGCTTTAGTATCATGCAAAGCAATTCTTCAACGGGGATACGTACCATCCCGATATCCTCCGTTACTCGCTCAATGAAGTCGAAGCACGCTTTCACCAGGTAGTCATCGATCTCTGTTTCTTCGTCCAGATGGGGTACCCAGTCAAGCTCGGATAGCTTCCAATGCAGTCGACAGCATTCCAACGCTCGTTCTTTATATTTGGCATGGGCTGGTTGAAATGAGGCTGGTACACTCACCACGTTGACAAAATCAGGTAGTGCGGCTTGTGGACCATCAGCAAAATCTAGCACCACGTGGAAAGTGATTTTCTGATATTGTGTGCAATTGTGCCACGGTTTGATGGAATTAAGCAAAGTCTAGGAGTGGAGTATGAGCTTTCCTAAAGTAAGAAATTGTTTTAAGAGAAGAGGTGGTACCTTACCTGCATATTTGTTCCCTTTGTAAACAAGCAGACTTTGAGTTCGCGGAAATAACGCCCCTTGGGCGACTTTTTATATGCGAAAGCTGCATCGGTAGACACAGACCCCATAATATCGAGTATGGTGGAAGTTGTCCTAGCAGAAACGGAGCATATACAAGCGCTAGAATGGTGTAGTTGGGGTGTCCAGAGTACTTCAAGGCGGAAGCCGCTGACATCCGTCATTTTTGGAAAACGGGGAGCGGAAATTCGAGGAATTTATTAATGATAGGGGCACCTCTTAATTTTGATAAGCCGCACGTCTGGGAATTATTGGTTTCGACACAACCGCTATTTACCACTGATGTCGGATCAGGAGGGATTCGGTCCGCGCTAGTAACAGAAGATACTAACTAGTGTGAACCAAATCCCTCCTGATCCGACAACTGACACAAATGCTTGCTCATCCGATTTCTACCACATAGTTAGCCATCTCGTCCTTCGGACTTACAACCAGGAGACAAACTAATCATATCAAATAGTCTTAATATCACTACGGGATGGCATTCAGTCAACTAGAAGAACACACTGTGTTCTCAACTATAGTTACAGAACTCAACTCCAGCTCATCTAAGCCTGATTCCTCAGCTCCAACTTGGGCGAGCTCCAGAGCTTGCGAGCGGCCGTAAACAGCGCAGTCACCATGCCCTGGGCCTCCTTCGCGTCCATCTTCATGTCGCAGTCGGCCTCCGGCTTTTCGACATCCGCGACATCCTCATCCTCCTCCTCAACAGTGGCAAGGTGTTCCGTCTCCGTCGAGGTGTGCGAGGTCCTGGGCAGCTCGACCTTCACGGTGGCCGCGTGGCTTGGAACACCCTTGTGGTTCAGCACAAAGAGCATGTAGTACCCAGGGAGCGCAATGCCGGCATCAGCCGGGATGTCTGCTTCGAAGCGAGAAAGGCCATTCTCGGACTCACCGGACCGGGTGAACGACAGCGGAATGCGGCGCTGGTCGGTGTTGACCGTATGCGAGACTGTACCCAGGCGGATCAACGAGGCGTTTCTGATGTCTGCATCCGCCAGGAAGGCCAGCTTGGCCCCGACCTGCACGCGGCAATTGGCGACAATCTCCGGCGTGCTAGGACGCTCGGCCGGGGTGCCATCCTCGCGTAGCAGGTACGGCGGCGTGAAGATCTGAGCGTCGTAGTGGTTGGCCGTGCAGTTGCCACAGAGCCCGCTGCCGCCGTTGAGCACGGTGGCGTCCGGCAACAGGATGGACAAACTGTGGTAGACACGGATGATGTTGTTCTGCTTCAAGGGCAGGAAAATATCCCACTCGGGGTGATAGATCTCAGGTGTCAATTGGACGTCGCGCTCGTCCTCGTTGAAGGGCACGCCGTAGATCTCGCCACCGGTAATAAACACCGTGCCGTCCGGGAGCACGACCGACGTGTGGTAGACGCGCTGGTTGTACATACCGCCGGCGTTGACGACGACTTCTTTCGAGGTGCCGTTCAGACCGGCATCTTGAACTCGCACCTTCCCGAAGGGCTCATTGATGGTGATGAGACGGGCATTGCGGTGGCCAAGCGAGCCGTCGTACTTTGCCTGGCCGCCAAATGTCACGATCTTGCCGCGCACGGCGTCGAACATGACGGCGTTGCCTGACGTCGAGTCCTGGTCGTCGCGGCGGATCCTGGATTTCTTCACGAGGCCGTCACCGTGAGTGTCGAACCACAACATCTGCGTGCTCGGGCCGGCGTGGAAGACAGTGCCCTTCTTCCAGCCAAACAGCCAGGCGTGGTTGTCTCTGCGGAGCGGGATGTCGCCCGTGTGAATGACATCAGCCTTGATGTTGGAGAGGATGCGCCAGCGCCTGGTGGCCGGGTCATAGACCTCGCCTTCCTTGGGCATGTTGGAGCCGCCGCTCCACGAGCCGCCGATGGTGAAGATTTTGCCGTCGGAAAGCGTGGTCGAGGCGTGGTATCCGCGGTGCAGGTTCATGTCTCCGCCGGGGATCCATTCCCAGCCGTCGTAGATGCTAGTCTTCTGCGAGTCGGCACCGCCGGACACGACGATGTTGCCATCGAAGTCCATCGAGATGCCCGGGCAGAACATGTCGTGGTAGGTGTTGGTGACGTTGGTCTGCAGGATATCCTGCAGGTACGGGTCCCAGGTGGCCGTGAAGGTCTTGCCCCCGGGCGACGCAAAGAAGCGGTCGTCAGTCCAGGCCGACCAGAGCATGATCTGGTGGGGACCGCCGTTCTTACCAATACCATGGGCGCCCGCCGCGGCCGTGATGGGCAGGTCCAGGGTCGGGCCCCAGACGCCCTTGGAGGGCTCGTGTGGGAGCACCGCGTTGGTGGTGTAGACATTGACGTCGACGATCTTCGTGACGGCATCGGAATACTTATGGCTAGAATCATTGGACGGGGGCGCCTCACTCGTGGCCACAAGCTTGACGTATCGGCCTTGGATAGCTTCGAAGGCGGACAGCTTGGGGCTCTTGTTCCAGCCCCAGGTGCCGTACGCAACCTTCGTCCAACAGGCATTATCCACGCTGATATGGACCTCATGCTTGGCGATCTGGCCGCGGTCTCCCTGCCCCATGAGAGGACGGATGGAGATGCCGTTCACGATACGCACTTCGTGCAGGTCCAGGGTGAGTTCGTCCTGCTTATGAACAGGGTGGGACTCGCTGGTCCAGTGGGTTTCCGCGAGACCGTCGTTGGCATACTCGCACCTACTGCCCGCGGCTATGGTAGAGCAGAGCGTCGTGAACTTATTGCGGGGGAGGAGCTTGCCGCCATGAGGCCGGGCCTGCCAGAGGTAGGCCTCGGGGTCGATAGGCCCTTCGGTCTCGGGCTCGATGTGACTCGAGTCGGTGGCAAATGGGATGTGAGACTTATGAGACTCTGCGTTGGCGTCCACAGAGCGTGCCATCAGCCCCAGGAGGAGGTACGAGGCCCAATGGAGCTTCATTCTCAACAGAAGTATGAAATAAAGATGGCTGTCTGGATGGAGACAGCGCGGATGGGCCATAGAAATACCAGGCGGGCGTCTCAGCCTGGCCACCCCCAGCACCACCCGCACGACGCTCGCACAGGCCAGGGCATGATGCAGAAGATTTGCAATCCCTCCAGCAGAGGTTGTGACGTGGGTGGTTTAGCTGAAGTGGTCCATCAGTCCCATTCTTGGGAGCTTGCGATGCCCTCCGCTAGCCGTCCAAGATTGTGATCTGCGCAGCGTCTCCGCACAGGACCCACCGGGCTCCGCAGCACCAACAAGAACAAACCCATTATCATCCTGTGTCGACCATGGTTCACACCGCAGAATCGCGGTTTGAGCGGGAGATCCGACCCGGCCGCCCGGAGAGGGGCCATTGCTTGACATTGACGTTTCCGGAGACATCATCCATCAAAGCGAACTGCCATGCGGACGGGAGATCCATGCAGATGAGGATGGAGACTGCCAGACTGGCACCCTCCAGACACAGCAGGACAGGCATGCTCGCCAATCGGACGTGGATAGTCGCAATCAATCGTGACCGTGCTGTCGGGTGAAAATGTGTCAAATTCTCATCTCGGCGCTGATCCCTACTTGGGATGATTGAGGCATCCCAATATCTACCGGCCGTGCGCTCCTCCCCACCAGTCCCAGAGCTAAAAAGCGCTGCACAACTCTTCATCATGCTCCGTTCTGGGTCTTACTCTGGGCTTGTAGCTCCTATCATCTCACGATGATCCCACAGTGGACCTTTCCTCCCGCCCTGGCAGGAGTTCGAACGCTCGATCGAGATTCCTGCATATCGATGACTCCACCGTGCTGGGACTAACAGGCAACCAGGGGCCTCTCTGCGGAGTCTGCGGGGTCACACTTCCTCAGATGAACCACTGCAAAGCCAATAGTGCGTGGACCGGGGGCCCTCGAACCGCGATCTTCCACACCCAGCTGAGGAAATATCTCGCCCCAGGGTCGCGCCCACTCGGGCCTGCATACGGAGTACTCCATACCTTAGGTATACTAGTTTCAGCTATTAGCAACGCATAGCGCTAATTGGCCTGGGCCGGATGGTCCATCACGGACGGAGACGTCGATGATGTCGTGACTCCTCCCAGCTGAATTTGCATGGATCGCAGCGCTGCCGCTGGCAGCAATTAGAAACGCATGCGTCTAATTGGCCATGCCACTCGTCGGCCATCATAGCAGTGAGGAGAGGTAGTGAGGGGAGATGGCCATAAGAAGTCGTCTATCCGGCCGGTCCATGGTCTCAATCTGACAGATCCAACAATCTGACTTATATCTTGAACGAATTTCATCACCAGCATGCCGTCTGAAGTCGACCCCGCCAACATCCAGGGCAGTATCTGGTTAGTATATCACATATGCCCTGGGGCTCTCGTACAAGTGCATCTCATGCTCACTGGTGATCGACAGGCCCCGTCTCCCCCGGTACTACGAAAGCTTCCTGTTTTTCAAGATGAAAGACCTCGATGACGACGACTACTACACCGCGTTCAAAGAACACTTGAAGAGGCTGGTGGATGACGGCAAAATAACCACTGGCAGCAAGTGCAAGGAGTATTTCGAGAGACATGACGGCGTTAATGAGGCCCGGGAAAGGGTGGACACTCGTCCCGAGGATCGCGAAACGTTCAACGCGATCAACATTACCTTCTCCGGCAAGGGTATGAACAGGTTGCTTGGGGGGTACGACAGCCTGAAGACCCAGGACAAGCTGCATGAGAAGGGTATGTACCAGGATATGGTCAACGAAGGGCCCGACGAGACCGAATCCCTGGCCCCCGAGTACCGGCCACCCCCGAACTGGTCGGCCAAAAACGACGACTGGCGGTGCGACGGGATGTTCATCGTCGGCGCGCAGCGTGAGGACGAGCTGGAGGCCACAGTTAAGGACCTCAAGAGCTACTTCCACATCGCCGAAGATCATACCGTTGACGCCAAGGAGGCCAGCGCGCAGATCACGCTGATCAAGAAGGGACACGTTCGCAATGCCGATGGCAAGGCGCAGCGGAGATTGATTCCCGACGAGAAGGACCCGTCCAAGAAACGCCTGGAGAACCTCCGGGGCAAGGAACAGTGAGTGTTTTCCTGGGAAATCTCGCAGACCACCTTCTCTCTGACCTGTCGCCCTGCTTCTGCTCAGTTTCGGATTCGAAGACCACATTTCGCAGCCTTCCATCGAGGGCCTGGACCCGCCGCCCAAGGAGGGCGAGCCCCCGGCCATTCCCCCCGGGTAAGTTGGAGCCTTATCCATCCCTCGAAGATAGGATACTGACGCGTTGCCAGTTTGATATTCCTCAAACGCCGGGGAGACAATACCACGTCGCCGGATTGGGCCAAAGATGGCAGTATGTTAGTCTTCCGCGAGATCGAGGAGAAAGTGCACGACTTCAACGAGTACGGTTTGCTCTGGTCCCCTGCATGAGGGTCATGCTGATACGGTCCTACAGTTTCGTGAAGTCGGAGTCCGCGAAGATGGACACCTTTAACGACGGCACCGGCGAGAAACTGGCCGCTCATATGATTGGACGATGGAAGAATGGTAAGAATGGTCCTGTCCCCCATCTAGGAGCATGACTCTAACGTTGCATGTGCAGGCTCCCCTGTGGAGCTGGACAGCGAGAACTCGGTGGCTCAACATCCCTTTGCCAACAACTTCGAGTACAAGAACAAATATTCCAACCCGAGGGAGATTAAGTGTCCGATTGCCGCACACATTCGTAAGATGCGCCCTCGCGCCGACCTTTATATCTCGAAAGATGGCGGGGAGGTCTCTGCGCAGACAAACTACTGGAACAACACGAACCTGATCCTGCGTCGCAGCGTCACCTTTGGTCCGGAGGTCCAACCGGGCGAAGAGAAGCTGAAACCCTCAGAGCGCCCCAAGCGAGGCATTTACTTCATGTGCTACCAGGGCGACTTTCGGAATGGCTTCAACTTCCTAACGAGTCGTAAGTTCCTATCACCCCACCCCCCTGACCTGCTTGTCCGACGCTAACAACATCAGGCTGGGCCAGCAACCAGGTCTTTTCGGGAAAGCAGGGGTGGGAGATGGTCCCTGGCCAGGACCCCATCGTCAGCCAGCGCAACCTCTCCCAGCACCCGGAGCCCACGTTCGGAATCTACGACGGCGACAAGCCCAATGTGCTGAAAATGGGCTATCTGCCGTGGATCGACCAGCGCGGGGGAGAGTATTTCTTCACGCCGTCGATCGAGGCCTTGCGGGGCAAGTTGGTGGCCGAGTTGGAGTAGGCTATACAGCCGTACCAAGTCTTTAGAAGTGGATGTTCAATCAACCAAGTCTTACAACCAATATCAGAACTAGGTATCCCCGGCAGGGATCGGATTGGTGGGATGTAGGTAGGAGGAATGCCTCTGCTGGGAACAGGGCCAAGGTCCTCTGTAGGGATGCCGTCCTCACTTCTCTTATTAGCCCCGTGGTGACCGTGATTCTTCCAGGGAGTGTTCACAGCGCCCCCGAAACAAGGGATTGGTTTTTCAGGCGGGATTGAGCTAATAAGGGAAGAGAGCAGTTGGGTCGCCGAGGACCCTTCAGCGGCGCTAGCTTCGGAGGGAATGGCAGCCCACAGGACTGCGGCGCTCTGGGCCAGAAAGATGAGCACGAGGTTAAGCTACAGGACGGTCTAGAAGCGGTGTAATTTATAGATAGTATGTACGGGAGGCAGCATAAGAATAGGCGGAGAAGGAGAGGAGATACCTACAAGCGGAATCCATGTAGGTCTGGACACCCATTTTGCCAAGAGTGCCCAGAGATGTGGCGTTATCGCTGTCTATGTTAGTGATTAGCTTTATACGATACAGACTTATATCCGTCTGTATAGCACTGCTACTTCATACGAAGGGAAAAGAAACCTGTCTATAAAACTAAGTGCTTGCCATCACCAGGTTCTATGATTTACCGTACGAAGACAAATGCATAAAAACAGTCACAACGTATATCTTTGGTTTCTATCGCACAAAGATCCGTCCACATTTCCCTCGAACTCTGCACGCTGCAGACCAGAACTAGGCAGCCGTGTTTGCCATTCTCAAGATTACGTCCTTGTCGCAGAACTCAACCACCTTCTTGACTTTGGACCCATCCTCGTTGAAGTACAAGAACCAAGCCAACTCGGCGTGGTACGACTCCCCGTTGATAGCGTGCACGTCTGCGATAGACGTGAAGGCGGCGCGGCGGGCCTCAGTATCGATGACTAAGTTGGCAATGATGTTGTTCCTGAATTTCAACACCTTGATATCCTTCGCAAACGTCTCCTGATACTTCGTCGTGTCGAAAAAGAAGTCTGCTGGTAGGCCAAAGGCCTGGGGCACGGACGCGGGAAGCAGGTACCGGCTGCAGTCCGCTGTAACGTCGCGGTTGATGATGGAGGCGTCGTTCTGGGCTCCGCCCTCTTCGTACGCTGACAAGAAAGCTCGGGCTGTAGCCTCAATGCGCTCTCTAAGGTTCGTCGAGGAAGGAATCGAGGTCATGATGAAGGGAATTGTTGAGACTCTTTGGAAAGCCAGGCAGGAGTTGAAGACAGTGGTGTAATAGAGAAAGAGAGCAGTGGTTGCATATCCATTGTTACCATCCCACATCAACTTCGGTCCCCATCTTACTTCGATAGTTCTTCCCGGTGATAGGAAATAAATTTGTAGGTTAACGCCGTCCTTTGAATGATACGATCAATATGATCCATTCCCGTTATAGATCTATGACCCATCGTGATGACAATTTCCCCATCTTCGGTCTAATGTGTCTCTCACTAACCATACCTAGGTAGTCCTTCCCGGCGATAGGAATAAATTTATAAGTTAACGCCGTCCTTTGAATGATACAATATGATTCCCATCGCAGATCTATGATCCACCGTGATGACCTTTTTCCCTCTTTCGGCCTAGTGTGTCTCTCATCAAAGTTAAACAACACCTGCGCACGGACTCCACTCGATGACATTAGCCCCATAACCTTGGAAGCTTTTCCAAACCCTGAAACATTGATAATCGGGAACCTTGGAACTACCGGAGCTCCAGGGCTGTGGAGAAAGTGACTAGCCCGAAAGGGGGAAAAATGTCATCACCATGTGAACGGTGAAGGACTGTACGGTGATTTGCAAGTCATGGTTTTCCCAAGTAATGCTTCCTACAATGGAACACGCCCTATAGACGTCCTGAGTGAGTGGACTATATAAGTGAGCCACTTTCTCCTGCTTCCACTTGACTTCCGAATCCAACTCTCCTCAATATCACATCGGCTCTCCTCGTGATATCTAAGCAAGTCTTGTTCCTCATCGCCATCTCTCCGAATCCATCGCCAACGCAATCATGTCTCGCTACGCTGAAGCCCACGCTAAGCCAAACGGCCCTGGCGACGCGCGCCCGACGGCCCTGCAAATCATCAAGGACGAGGGTGTTGAAGGCAAGCTCAAGGGCGAGGTCATTGTCATCACCGGTACGTCTTCTGGCATCGGCATCGAAACCACTCGCGCCCTAGCCACCACTGGCGCCACCCTCTTTCTCACGGCCCGGGACGTCGCCAAGGCCCAATCCGCCCTCGCTGGTATCTTTGAACCTTCCCGCATGGAGATTATCGAGATGGACCAGGCAGACCTCTCTTCCGTCCGTGCCGCCGCCGCCGCAATTCTCGCCAAGACCTCCAAGATTCACCTTCTCGTGAACAATGCCGGCATCATGGCTATCCCCGACCTCCGCCTAACCACCGACGGCCACGAACTCCAGTTCGGCACGAACCACCTCTCGCATTTCCTCTTCTACAAGCTCTTGGAACCTGCCCTCCTCGCTGCCGCCTCCCCCGACCTCCCGTCCCGCGTCGTCAGTCTCGCTTCCTCGGCCCACAACGTCCACGGGATCAATAACCCCGATAACTACAACTTCCAGAAGGGCGGCTATGACCCCAGTCTGGCCTACGGCCAATCCAAGACAGCCAACATTTACATGGCCAACGAGATCGAGCGTCGCTATGGATCGCGCCATCTACACTCCACGAGCGTCCATCCCGGCCTTGTCCAGACGGGGCTGACCCAGCACATGCCCCCGGATGCCTTCAAGGGGATGGAGTTCTTGTACCCCACCATGAAGAGCGTTGAGCAGGGTGCCGCAACATCGGTGTGGGCGGCCGTTGGCAAGGCATGGGAACATGAGGGCGGCAAGTACCTCGCCAACTGCGCCGTGGCAGAGCCGTATGCGGAAGGGGATGACAAGTTTTCTGCGCCCGGGTATGCCCCGCACGCCTATGAAGTGGAGAAGGCAAAGAGGCTGTGGGGCGACTCGCTCAAGCTTGTAGGATTGCCGGAGGAGTAGGGAACCAAAAGGGCATACATTGTTGGAACGGGTGGTCATGTGATGCCATGGGACTCACTATTTAGGACCTTCTATGGTGCAGATAGCTCCATCCTCTCGCCTTTTTCCCCCCTCCTAGTGCCAGACAGCCATATACCACCAATATAGAGGTATTTGATCCTTCTTCCATAGCTTCCTCTCGAGATACATCCCTATGAATCACGGAGCCATACAATTCGTAATACTCTTTATGATTTATTTGTAGCGCGATCATTTCACGTCTGGGTCAATAGACTACATACATATAATCCCTGGGCGTTCCAGATTGGAGATGTGCCGGACTTGATGAGCCAGGACTATGTCTAAATCCGGAATCCAGAATCCAGACGAGGCGCATATGAAACTAATTCGCAAGCAAAGCAATTTCTTCAGATTGATTCGGCTCCCAATAGAATCCTAGGGATTCCCAACCCTAACGCAGGCTCAGGAATATTTTTGCTGTTTAATATATTGTTCTCAGCTATGACGTTTGTATGTGGTGGTCATCACTGTCCGTCTGTTATCTAAAATCAAGGTGTAAATCTATGGCCGACAGTACTCTTAAGGATAGTTCGTATTGCCCGTTAGCCGGCATTTCCATCACTTGCTTCAAGACTTATTCGGCATAGCGGCTACCTTTTCGATTCAGAAAGGCGTATAGGTTCCTCTCCTCTCATCAGCCTCCAGCGGTTACTAGATTCAACCAAATCGTCACATCCCTCCACAGCCCACGACCACTTAGCAAGAAAGCCGGGGGTGGCCTCCCAGCTCCGCATGTCGTACGGTTCACCCCAAACAATAAGTCCCTTGCGCCCCGCAGTGATCTCATCCTCGTCACGTCGTGCTGTGAGGGGCGGGGTCCACATGGTTTTGGGGTCGGAGACGGTGATGGTGAGTGGCGTACCTTGTCGCTTTTGAGCCGGTGTGGCACTCATGAGCTCACCGATGAGGTCTTGCAGCAGCTCCCAGTGGTCAAAGCTTCCTTCGCGCCTTATAAGATTGTCACGAACGCAGGGGAAGGGAAAGAGGTTGATCCAGAAGGAGTGCAGGCGTGTTTGCTGTAGGCGGGTCGGGGCGAGGGAGAGAGGAATATTGGGGTTAAGGGGGTAGACGTTTGTGTCGTCACGGTAAGGACCGCTAATAGGACAGGTAGTTGGGGAGGGAGGTTTATCGGTCCAGCCCGTTAAGAGGGTATTAAGAGTGCGCTTGTTGGAGACGAAGGCGCGGAAGACATTATACTGGACAAGATGGAGGAGGTGATCGGTTGAGAGGGGGAAGATGATAGACGGGGGGGTTAGGGACGTCTGGGTGGTGGGCGGTGTCCCTCGAAGGACTCCGGCGCGCTCGGGTGTGAACGTTGATGTACTGAGGTGAGTGTGAGGTGGTCGAGTGGGTATGGCGCCTTTCGATGTTGACGAGGCGTCTTGGGAGGGACCTTCATCGGGTTCGTCGAGGCGCCAGCGCCTGATTTGAAACGGTCGCGACGTCTGAACAGACCCCTGCTCCCTAATCCGCAATCCTTCAAAGCTTATGAGCCCAGCAGAGGCTGAGGCATAGAGGGGAAAACTCACGGTGTGCTCTTTGGTTCTTCCGGTTTTGAACCTTCCTGCGCTTCTTGTTGGCCTTGGCCTCGGCCTCGGCGTCGACATTGGGGTGATCGACCCCGTTCGCTTCGCCGCCCAGAGCTGAAGAAAGCGGAGTAACGGAGTGTCCCATTATCCTGAGTTCGAGTTACCGAACGTCCAGTTCTGTGTGTGTCTAAACGTAGTGGTAAATGAAGGAAGTAAACCGGGCCTTTGGAGTCGCACCGAACAACGTCATGCATCGTGAGCTACTTACAAAGGGCACGCACTCGCACACGCACCATGCGTGAACCCCGCCCCATGAGGCTGAAGCAAAGTTTACAGCCAAATTTATTACGGCCTACAACATAAAAGCCAACAACGCACTATACAGTAGTTACTTTTCGAAATCAGATAAGTTACCTCCATACTCTTCCTTCTTGATTCAGGGGAAATAATGAAAAACGCGAGGCCCCCGGTTTATAAAAGCCATCCAGTTTTCACCGCCCCCTCCTACAGAATAGAAGTATTCACACAAAGCGATCTTCTCAAGCAGCCCTTCCTGCGTGAGCTGCGGGACGTCATCAATACCAGCTACTATGATACTGGTGCCAGTCCTTTCGAAAAGACCGGAGCCCGGCTCCAAAGCGACACCCAACTTACCAATGAACTCCAGCAAACTGGCTTCACTGCAATTGCATTCGCTCAGAATGCGATCATCGGGACTGCAAGCTTGAAAGTCTGGTCAGATGCCGAAGGCACCGCGTGGAAAGTACCGGGCTATTTTGAACAATTCAGTCCAGATGAGATCTTCTCCGCGAGCTCTACGGTGCTGGATAGTCTTGATGATGAATCTTCAAATACACCCTGCGAGGGAAGTTTCGAAATTGCAGCTGTCGCGATCACGCCGGATCCTCAATATAGGGGGAAGGGCATTGCGGCGAGCTTGGTCAAGGCGTGTCATGAGGAACTGAACAGGAGAATGTTTCCTGCTCGCTCGTGCATTATGCTCAAATGCATTCGCGAGGTCCAGGGTTCGTATTGGCTGAAAAGGGGGTTCCGTGTCGTGGGAGAACAATATTGTCCCCCTTTTACCTGGGGTTACAATAAAGGCTTTGTTCTTTGGGCTATGGAGAGAGAGTAATAGAGTTATCTGTTGAGAGTCATGTTAGGCATAAGACTTTCAACTCTTTGATTTCAAGTTCGAAAAGACTAGACAGTCTTACAATTTATCTTTAACGCCTCCCAGGATCATCTTCGCGTGAATTTATCTCATACTATGACTTTTTCTGGAGCCCAACACCCCGTAGACGTGTTGGGCGCTTGGCATAATTGCATACAGTCTAGTCTCATCTGTACTACTTCAACCTCGGCTTGTCAAAATATCCAGAAATATATAAACCCCGCAAACTCCAGGGCATACCATTTTCCCTATCCAACATCTCAAACCATGGCGGCTGTACAAGTTTGTGATGCTATCTTTGAGGGAATGAAGGATAAAGTAGTTCTCATCACTGGTACGCATATTTCTCATTCGATCATCATAGACCATGAATCAAAAATGTTAATGAAACCAGGCGGCGCATCAGGAATCGGAAAAGCAACAGCAGAGTTATGTCTCAAGCACGGCGCGAATGTAATCATCGGCGACCTGAACTCTTTACCATCCGACCTCGAGACCTCAGAGAACCTCAAGTTTATACAACTGGACGTCTGTTCATGGGAAAGCCAACGTGATGCGTTTATCCAGGTTGAAGAATGGTTCGGGCGTATAGACCATGTCTTCGCCAACGCAGGTGTTGGACCAACGACCGATTTCCTGAACGACAGCCTTGATGAAAACGGCCACCTTACCCCGCCTGATCTACGGACGATCAATGTCAATCTTCTGGGTGTTATCTCCACAGTCCGTCTTGCCACGTATCACATCCAGAAGAACTCGGCACATCGTGCATCCGGCGAACTGGGTAGTATCGTGGTCAATGCTTCTACGGCTTCGTTTCAGAACTTCAGTGCGGGTGATTACACGATCACGAAACATGGTGTTCTGGGGCTTATCCACGGGATAGGGCATCAACTTGAAGGAAAGGTTCGACTTAATGCTGTTGCGCCTTCTTGGACAGCAACTAAGATGATTGATGGTGCCTTTATTGAGGGGCTCGGTGTCGGTGTGCAAGGGCCGGAGGTTGTCGCTCGGAGTGTGGCGCTTCTTTTTAACGACCAGCAGCGTCATGAGGATGTTATATACAGCTGGGAAGGGAAATATCGCGAAGTTAACAAGGCTGAAGGTGGATTCCTGGCGGCCGCGGATGGAATCCTTGTGAATTCAGCTAATGAGGAGCATGTTGTGAGAAAGCTCCGAGAAGCGAGGATGATCGGCTAGACATAGTTATTTTCAGCTGCTCTTGACAACTTCAGGTGCTGTACATGACATTATCTCACTCGGAATCTTGGCTTCCCTGATCTTCTTCCCTTAGGTATGTGTTGTTGATATCAGCCGAGACTCAACCTCACCTCGGCAGTCAGGAATATCGGTGTTTACTGGACGTCTTGACCTCTTGGTTTTATGTATGCTTACCAGAATTTTGTACATCTCATCGATTCAAGGGAAATAATGCAATGGAATCCCTAGGTGCTACCTAGAGAACTGGGTCCTTTTTCGGTGGACTATGATTTGTACTTTATTTACTATATCTCTTTACCAGAAAGATTCATGCTTGGTCATTTGCCAATGTCAAATGTTCTCATTCACCTGGAGGTTAGTCAAGCCCTGAACTCCTCCCCGACCATCGCCAACAACCTCGCCGTACGATCTGGTTCCACATGCTCCCCCTCCGGAACGCTACCGTCAGGGCGGATAAAGCCAAGGATTTCTAAAATGGAAATTAAATAGTCCAACAGTGCACATTCGCCAGGAGTCCCAGATAACGATTCCTAGGCAGCGCCAGGGTCTGAAGAGACTCAAGCCTAATACAGAATAACGTCTTTGAGACAACCATCGACTTCTACGATGGAAGTTTCTAATGTGAAGTGGCACCCGTGAACGCCATTGCGAAGAAAGCTGCCAGTATGAGGTTGTTTATAACGGCGGGGTGAGCTCGCAGGACGGCGCGGATATGAGACGATGTGGACATGAGGTTTTCTGCTGCGGTAAAGTCGATATGAATGAAGATCTGTTGGTTCAGTTCCGAGGGCAGTTGAGCGATGGGGTCCATGGGGGGAACACACGGTGAAGGGGAAGACAAGACGTTCTACCCCGCTAGGAAGTCAATGTACGCCAAAAGCTAAACAATCTCAAGCTGACATGCAAGACTATTTGCTTCTTTTGACTTCATTAACCAGGCCAACTCATGCTAGTGCTGCAGGTACAACAGGTACAGCCTGTAGTGTTGAGGAGAGAAGTACTGCAGCTTACCGTCTTCCTGGAACTAAAGAGACAAACAGTGAGTTTCAAACTAATTAGACCCCTGAATATGCAGGCTACCATAGAATACATCCTTGAATTTCTACATAATCCAGGTGGCTTACCTGCAGATGTTTTAAATATGAAAGAGAATGACAAGTTGATCCTTTGCGTAGTTTCTTTCCCTTGCCATTTAAATACCATCTCCCTGGTTTTTTCATCGCTCACACCCTAAAAGGAATTGTCATACCTAGGCGGGAATCTCGAGCTCTCCGTTCCTGCTGGACTTCGAGGATGGTAATAACCATCCACCCTACCACCGACTTGGTAAGCTAACACTACACCAGTCAATGAATGGATACTAATTGATAGACAACCTATAGCACACTACTTGACTGTGAAATATAATTTTCGACGCCTTCCCCTTGAACCAGTTCACTACTCGTGCTATACTCCTATGTACTACCCCAGTCCCGGAGGACATTGCCAGTGCCTGCGACTTGAGCACCATATTGTCGGTCCTTTCGACCATTCGAGTCATAGACGCAGTACCAATGGCTTTGGGGGCCTGGGTTCTATATAATTATAGCACGAGTGTATGCACAACGCTGTCGCCCTCTATAACGACCGCCGAAGGAGAGAAATGATGATAATCGCTATCCTTCTAGCGGTTAATCGAGTCTTCGTGTGAACTCCGACAAGACTGGGACTCCATATGTCCCATTATCAAAGCCGTTGTACTCCAAAGATTATCCAGACCTCTGTTCGATATTGTCAGGACTTCTACATTATTCCATTCATGAAGAAAGGCCGCGTGTTTCCGTGCTCTTGTCGACGCTACAACAGATGTGCCAAAACTGCATTTCTATTTTCGAATCCCAAGCGCCTACCGAGAACTCATGGATTCTGGAACTAGAATGTGCCAGAGGACACTCCTGAACTCCATCGCAGAGAGGCTCAACCCCCACCCGCGAATTCATCACTGCTGTCAGTTCGCACCGACCTAAGTGAAACCTCTTGACGACCCGACTATGGCAGTTCTACGAGGTTACACAAGAGTCCCTGGAGCAATCGTCCGAGACTGAAGCCGAAATGGAGGAAAGCTCCTTGTAGTTGGGGTCCCACAGCTCCATATGCGAGTGAGCCAGCGTCGTTTCCTGTTATACAACGCCGTGGCCCTGGTCTGAGCACATGGACTACCAGAGACACCGCGGTACTAAGCGGCCAGCGACACGCTCTGCTTTGCGCAGCATGGCTAGACAAGAATGACATAAACATCAAGGCTGCCAGCACCGCATTCACAGTCGGCCTCATGGCCGCCTCCGTCTTTCGTCGATATGCCTCGCACAATCGACAACTCTTCAGGCATGCAGGCAATACCCGCTGGGGCACGACAACGACCCGGCCCTCGCACAAAAGCGCTTTCCCAAGGAGTTCAAATTTGCCAATGCACGCGACTCCATGTCGATGCACAATGTCCTAGTCACCTATTGCTGTTTTGGATCGAGCAGCGGTGTCGTGAGATCTTCCCCCGCTCCTGGGAACATTACTTTGGAGGGCTATGTGTCCCTTGTTGGGGACTTCTTCCAGCTTCCATCCTGCGGAGACCGCTCTTTACAAACATCCTGCAGAAGCCCCGCGACATACAGGCAAAGGCCTTTTATACGACCTTTGGTCAGACGATTGAGCTAGACACTGTGATGCGACAGCGTTCAGATGATGCAAGCGTCCGGTTTCGGAAGATGTTTGAACGACCCCGCGAGGAGCGCCTCGCCCGGACTATGAGCTTCTAGCCTCCTGGGTACAGGGTAACGTTGCATGGTAACAACCCTGAGGAGGCTGCCTTCGCTGAAGCCCTCTAGGTCCAGCCTACACGGAGCCAGGTCCAGCAGTACAATCTCACTCGATATCCCCGGTTCTAGTTTTCTTATTAGAAACAGCCAATAGATACTGGAGATTATATTAATGGCGCATGCTGATAAACAAAAAGAAGGGTATTAAATATACACGAAGTCACCAAACCTCCAAACAGCACATACCAACCACCGAATCCAACTACCGGTTACGGTAATAAGAAATAGAAAAGTAGAACGTTGAACATAAACCATAAACATAAACATAAATGGTATACAACCACACAACAACCAACTACAAGGATAGTTTAATCCCGGCCTTCGCCAACGCAGCCCCGACATCCAACTCGACATGCAGTGTATTCGCAGCCAGCGCCTTGGTAAAGTACGGCAGTTCCTTTCCATTGTACGAGGTCGCGGTCCCGGTGATGTCGAAGGGCAGGACGCCGTCTTTGTAAGGGTTGGAATCTGATGTGAGGAGGCTGATGATGGCGCCTTGGTCGACCTTGCCCATCATTGGGACAGTGTTGTTGCCTGGTTTCAGGACTAGGTTGTTCAGGTAGGTTGTTCCCACTGGTTTACCGTCTAGCTCGAGTTTCAGGGTTACATTGCCCTATTTCCTTGCTTAGTATTGTGGATGTGGAATGAAATATGCAGGGGTATTTACCATTGGAATGGTCATGACCGAGGCATTGGGAATAACGACCGTGCCGTTCATCCCATATCCATTCACGGGTGGGAACATGATGAAGAACTCGGCCACTTTGAAGCCCTTGAGTTTGTTCAGGCCTGTTTCATTCAGTTAGTAAACCGTGATCCTCTAATAGACTGATGGAATGAAGAAGTCAAGAAGAGGAAACATACCCTTCATAACAACGGTCTTGTTATAATCAACGGTAATCTTAGGTAGACCACCCTGCTTCAAATCAGGTCTTCCATAGATATTCAACGAAACCTCCTCATTCAACATAACAGCAGTAGTATAATCTCCGAACGCAGACGCATCCGTGAGATCAACCTTCTGTTCGAAGTGAATCTCCACCCCATCCTTCGACTTCACTTCTGGAACTTCAACATAAGCGAAAGGGTCCGTTCCGGCCAACGAGACCGCAGAATTGAACTTGTAGATCTTGGGATGATAAGAGCTATCCGAGCCGAGGACTTGTCTCTGCTCGAGGTGGAAGGATTCAGGCGTTGGGTCGCTGATGATCATCTCCGTGATATCGAGGGTCGAGTCGTTGACGGCATCTTGTGCGATCTTGGGATACGCGACGTAGACACTAGACGCAGTATGGCGTGAGTGGGATATTTCTTTCTGGACCGTGTGGCGCCCGCGTGGGTCATATTTAGATTATTGGGATGGACTTACACCGGCAGTAGGATAATTAGGAAACAGGCGATGAATATAATCAAGTGCACCCACCACCATTTCTTGAAATGGGCCGCGAGACGCGCACCGAAGCTCTTCTTGGTTGGTGTCGGGGTTACGCTGGATTCCTCCTCGACGAATGAGGGCTTTGCGGCTGACATCTTGTCACTGTGATCTGTGTTAGGGACTGTAAGAGGGTTCTAGGGCCAAAGTACATACGGAGTCGGACACCTACAAGAGAAGAGCTTCGAAGATAAAGAAAGGAAAACGAAAGTGGCACAAGCACTAAAAGAGGGTAGTAGTCCGTACTTTATATTAAAGATCCACCATAACTAAAATGAACAGCGCCTGCCCAGGTGGTATATTCCAGCATCACATGTTATACAGGAAAAGCCACCAAACGCCATCCGAAAAAGAAAGGGGAAATGTAGTGCAAAGTACCTAGGTAAGAGTAGACCCTTCATCTCATTTCCCATTATTTTGGTTATTTTTGGTATCTCATTTGATATGGAGAATATAAACCCAGGTATCACTTTAGCGTCTGGGGTACTCCAGATTTCCGGGGAGATACGATTAACATGTGTATAATGTTTCAAATTAAGGGAGTCTAAGCATCACCACATGAAAGAAAAGGAAAGCCGAGGTGGACTAAGATACGAATAGGATTCTAATAAGCGGGATGTGTCGGGACGGATGCATCTGTCCTACCAGAGCGTTTCCTAAGTGCTATGCGAGATTTGGGGGACCTTCTAACAAGATACTCATATGGAGTACCGTTGCACTATATTATTGCATGAACAGGGTCCTCATTGGTGGGCAGTGAGACTAGCAGCAGGATAGCGTGCTGCCAAGGGGGGCGACCCTGGATGCAAGGAGTGTGCCCCCCGTATTCAGAGGTTTTGGACGGAGGGAAGAACCGAACTGGTCAAATCAAACCCCGCTAATCCCCGCTAAATCCCCGCTAAGACAAAAGACCCCAAAGGACGCCAATATGTTTTAGGGCATCCCCGGAGAAAGAGGCCAATCTAAAACACATTTAGATCAATGCTCCGACAAAGCCGGGGAACAATGCGGGGGTCTAGAACTTATTACTCTTATATATTGAAATGGAGAATATCAAATGCTAGTAAAGATACAGATCAACGCTGTCTTGATTCTGTCATGAGTTCATGAGTCGCAGGCATCGAAATATGAGAGATACGAGAAATATGAGAAAAATAGAAAAAGTGTCCAAGGGATAATACCCGAGAAATATGACCAAGAAGAGAAAATGGTGAAAGATGCCAAAGTAAAAAGAAAAGAAAAGAAATGGCAAATGATGGGAAGAAGAAAAGAAAAAGAAAAAGAAACGAAGAAATAGGAAGAAAAGGGTATACACGGAGAATTGAAGTATTAAGCCTGCGAGGCACGTGGACAGAGTCCATGCTCGATAACTGCCCAGGCTCGAAAGATGCAAATGTGAAAAAATAGAAAAAAATAGAAAAAAAATAGAAAAAAAAAATAGACATGAGAAAGTGAAGGAATGTAAGTCGAATAAATCAATAGGCTCACAACGCTCCAAACATGATGCAAAATGCAAAATGGATGGTTCTCCCAGGAGAACGCGTCGAGATAAAGTGAATGAAACAGACAGTCTATGCCTCTGATACGTTGGACTTCTTGCGTTGGAAGATACTGCGAGTGCGGGACTTGCTGCGCGGCTTCTTGTCCTTTTCTCCGGCATTTCGGCCACGGGAGCGTCCAGTGGACTCAACCTCGTTGTATTTGTCCTTGTAGATCCTGCGTATACTTGTTAGTAAGGTCGATTGGGATATAACTACTCAGAAGAAACGTACCAGCTGTTTCCAACCATGCTCATACCCTTGGACTCAGCCTGGCGATAAAACCGTGCCGCCTTCTTCATATCCTTTTTACAGCCAACACCCTCTGCGTAGCAGAATCCGGCCTCGGCCATGGCATCAACATCGCCCCATTGCCCGGCGATCTCGAAGCAGCGCAGAGCAAGAGACTTGTCCTGCTCGATACCCCAGCCATTCAGATAGCTGACACCCAGTTCATAGATGCTCAGAGCAAATTGAACCCGGTATGCCTTTTGCAGTTCCTTCGCCTTCGAGGCACCGGGAGCATCCGGATCGGCCAACATTTCCAATCCGACGGAATCCACAGCTTTGCGTAACCATCGTACACCCTCCTTCTCATTGGATCGCATGCCCCAGCCGTGTCGACAGGCCAGTGCATAAAGCAGCATTCCCGTCGGATGGTCCTGCTTCGCGGCAACCCGCAGGTGATACGTCGACTCACTCAGGGATCCTCGCTCGTGACATTCAATGCCCTTAGAGACATGGTCATCGGCCGTGAGACCAGAAGCCGTCACCTGAGGATTGGCGGTTTGGGGCCGCATGGTGCTGGCCGAATCCGCGGAAGAGACAGTTTCGTCCTTTTCATTAGTCGTCTGCCGAGTGCTTTCGGCAGAGGGGCGCCGTGCCGTTTCCGCCGGCGAGTGAGGTACAGGTAGGGGTTGTGGGACTTGTTGGGGCTTGGGGGTCTGAGGTTGAAGCTGAGGTTGGGATTGAGGCTGAGGTGGGGATTGAGGCGGAGATTGAGGCTGGAATGTCGGGGTTGGTGACCGAGGCTTGGAAGCTGGAACCTCGTACATTGAGTGAGGCTTCGGCGAGTGCTCAAATTGGCGATTGGGCGTAGGAGATGGCGTCCGTGCCATCCGCGGCTCCTCTGTATTTCTGGGAGGCGTTTTCTCAAACAAGGGCTCCTCCCACTCGAAATGAGGCGTCTGCAAGCCTGCAAAGACCACAGAATCCCGTGAAAGAAAGCGGCCGCGTGGGAGCGCGTACTTGGCGTAAACGTACGATGAGACAGCGGACGACGGCTCGCCATCGTTGGCTGGCGTTTCAGCGGCATCTTCGGTTTGCAAGAGGAGCGGAGTCGGCTTGCTGCGGCGGTACATATGGTTCGACCCAGAGGGAAGGATCGGTTCGGTAGGCGTCGTAGCTCCAGGAGCAGACAAGCTCGTACTTGACCGGCTAAGCGGCCGAGAGAAATTAAAAGAAGGGCGAGGTAGCTGGTTCGCTCCCGTGCCTGATGTCTCCGAGCTCAAGGATGGCGATCGAGGGTGTGGTCGGGCAGGGAATGTCGACATGGGAGAATATGGCAATGACACGGCACTTCCAGAGGACAGCTTGCGAGTGTTGGAGAACGTCGACCCAGCATTGGAGCTGCTGTAGTCATCATCAGAACTCTCAGGGTGTGCCACCTTGGCACTGCTGGATGGGCGCGACCGCGGTGACACTGGTGGTGCCAAGGTGCGTGGGATGTCCAGTCGCGAGGTTGACGAGTCGATCGATGAACCTTGCGGCTCAGCAACCGCCACGCCAACAGGGGCACCTTCCGCTTCACTCGCGCGTGGCGCGAGATCCTCTGGTGACTCGGCGCGCGGCATCCCATAAGCCTCCGAACCAGTATTAAGCATCGTTGTCCGAGGTGTCGCATTATCGTCATCCTCGTAATAGCTAGCCTCTGTGCTAGCATGGGAAATTGAGCTCAACCGAGGATGTTCGGAGATAGGGCGGTACTTGGGCTCTTCATATTCCGGGAGTCCCTTCTGGGTGGGTTGCCGGGTTAATTCGGTGCGGGATTCAGTTGACGACTTGGAACGGTAGAAGCCCGGGCGGCCTTGCGAAAGCGATCGAGCTACACTCGACGGAGGCAGCCGACTCATGCGGCGGTCTCCTCGTCGAGACTCATCGAGTTGTCGGGCAAGAAATCGGCTCTGAGCGGCGAATGCGTCGAGAGGAGAAAGTGCGGGAGGGACTTCGCCGTCAAAATGCGCGACCCGTGGGGAGCCACTCCGCAGGGTATCGTGGGATATGGAGCGACATTCGCCCAGTTTCCCTCGCATGTCCATGATGAGTATGTGAATATCAAATTGTCGGCTATTGAATCATTTATCCCGAGTCGGTTGGATCTTTCAATATTTGCGCAGGAAGCATCGGAGTAGTCGTGTTGTTGTTTCGCGAAACGAGGCCGGAGTTGCGGATAACACACACAAAGGGGGGGGGGGTCTCGGGCGGGGGCGATATTATAGAGCCAAAGGAATGACAGCCCTACGGACAAGAATTGAAGCAAAGAGGAAAGTTCAGTGAGTTCAGTGAGTTCAGTGCATTGAGAAGTCTCTCGAGTCTCAGAGGAATAAGGAGAAAAACGGAGGACAACTGACGATCCCAACCTTGGAACACATCTGGGTAGTGACAAGTAGTAAATAGAAGCGTCCCGTGCACTAAAAACAGACTGGGTCTCGACGTTTGACAAGGGATCGTCTCAGGGGGAACAGTTCAGGGGGTCGCCAAGAATTACAATGAGTCGCATATTATTGTTATTGGACTATATTCTATCAGATATCACCTTGGAAAAGGTCTACTATTGATTTCTCTAATTTTACTATATTGTATACTCCGTATATCATATTGTAAATGTACTCTGCACTCCGTAAAACTGAAAGTTTTGTTTGACCCGCTATATTCTAGAATCCGAGTTCCTCTGCCGTCTCTCCCCACACGGGTGGTTTCATCATTTCCCGTTGAAGAACATGAAATTTCTGTGTTATTCCATGCAACATAAAATTATAACCTGGAACATAACTGGTGCCTAGCGAGATACAAAAGTCAGGACAGTCGAGCCTTTCAGGTTAACAATGAGAGAAGTGAAACCATCCCCTACTTATATTGGAACAAGCCAGGAGGGTACCACACTCCTAAACGGGTTTAAACGGGTTTAAATAGGTTCTAGTGGCGTATATATATAACTCAATTAAATCCCAGCGCAAAACTGTCGTATACTGACTGTATACTGATTTGTTTTCGATCTTAATAGTACCTTCCATGTTATAAGTGTCCGAGATGAAATGGGCGACGCGGCCTTTTGAGTCGACTGAACCGTGGTCCGTGGGTGCCATTATCCCTAGTTGGGAATAGTGCTACTTCCAAGGTTGTTACCTACCTCAATACCCAGCTACTCGGTCCATGGACTGAACCTTGGAAGGTTCCAAGGTTGGAAGTATACCAACGGGGAACTCAAGAATATACATCAGTCTATAAATAGAGCCAACACTTTCTCTTTTTTGGATTCACATACTTCCCTCGTTGGTTTCCCAATCTGTCTTCCATTGATAAAGCACATAGGCCATATCGATTATACTTCTGCTCATTATCCAAATACGTCAGTTAACGCGTTTACCAGTATTGTAAGAATCATCTAAATGTAATGAGACATGATTTCAGAAGGTATTTGTTGCCCATACCCCAGTAGCAAACTCTCGCGGTCGAATAACCGGGTGCTTTGATGACAATGAAACTGAGGCACTGCTCAACGCCGTGAGCTCAGCATTATCGACTCAGAATGGCCGGGGGGCTTGACAAAGGTAATGCTAAAGCGGATAAAGTGTAGTCTAATCCTGATGAAGACTGATTCTCCGGTTTGAGGTAGAGGTACTATCCTTTTCGTTACCCAAAGTTAGATACTGGACTAGATAAGATCAGCTCTATAAGAGCAGACGCACATATTGAAACCCGCAATGATCACGCAAATCCCTATGTGATCCCCCGAGTGAAGAAGAATAACATCTTTCCTAGAAACACTACCCATCACTAACCATCAATACGGAGCTAGTATGATATCGTGTTCTGATGCGATTTCGAAGCCACTTCTTGGCAACACTTGGCAACATTGAAACTACGAAAACTAGTTGTTTTAAACTCTTCCTCTTTGGATGTTTCCAAGCTCTTATATCTTTGCACAAATACATCCCCTCATTCAGCAACACCTAAACAGAATGAATCATCTTCCACCCGAGCTCTTGCGCCAAATGTCACCTCGCGCCTTCGTTTCTGGTGAGACACTAAAACCTTTAGCTTCATGCTGATGGGTTGGGTTCACATACAACACTCTCAGCTTTCAGTCGGCTCAATCACACTTGTTATGGAATAGCCGCCCCGCTCTTATATCAACACCTTTCTATCAAGTTCTGGGATACCCAAAGCCTCCGAAAAACCGTCTCTGAGTTGATAGAGGATGGCCAGGGCCGTCAGTTCGTGAAATACGCTAGGAAATTATCTGTTATATGTCTCAATCCAGCTTTAGGCAACATACCGCAGGGTCTTCTCTGGCAGTTGGAAGGCTGTAAATTGGGATTATCTCGTGGCGTCCAGGATGAGCTGGCCACGAGAGACACTTTTCTGGATTCTCATTTGACAGATCCCACTTTGTCTGGTGTGGGGAGGTTTCTTCTCCTCAAATGTTAGTCGAGCTATAGGAAATCGGAAAGAGACTGGCAGCCACTTGTTGCCCTCATCACCCGAATGTGCCATCTAGGAAAAATCGAATTTCTCATTCAGAACGATTTTCCAATTTCTTTGCAGGAAGCTATATCACAACATCATCCACAGTGTCAGCTGGATATTTCGCGGCTGCAGAATGTGAGCACCAGTGTGCCAAGTTTAAGAAGCCAGGCAAGCCCACGACTGCGGGGGCGGATGGACGATGACGACTGGGGCATCGATGTCAATCTTTTACGTCTCGAGGGACTGCATACATTACCCGTCCAAATCCCCCGCAAATCTGATCATAAATCCGGTTGGATAGAGCTAGACGAGATGCTGCCTTTCCTTGTTTTAGCTCCCAATTTGAAGAACCTACTCTTGCAGAGGGATTTCACGGCCCATAAATTCCCAATCACTACACTGAAGCAAGAATGGCGCAACTTCGCTAGCACCACGCGGCCTGAAAATGATATTTGTCAATGCGGCAATGGATGAGAAACTCACTCTTCAGATCTGGCACTTGATCTCATCTAATCAAGCTTCCCGCCGCCTACAAAACCTTCGTGTCATGCCTTTTGGTCTTGAGCTCCTCCCGAATGATGAGCGTCGGCTCCTTGATTGGTTCTCTCGGTCGTTTTTGATCACACGCTACAGTTTCCAAAACGTGGGCGTACCGACTATTAGGGAAATCGGGAAAAGGGAAAGGGAGATTATTAACCAGTCGCGATTTCAAGGTTCAGATGAAAGATGCGTCCCGGAGAGACTAGCACAGATTCTTTCTAATGTCTGGCCATCTGAGCGTGACAATAGCTGGGAGTCGGGACGCAGCAGCTTCCCTTTGCAGCCAAACGATGCTTAAGCTATCTGATGGTGGCGGCTGCTAAACAAGTTAAAAATGAGATTCATTATCTACATAGTCGTAGGTATCAGTCTTTATGTACATAAGGACCTGGAACCACGCTTAAAGGTGAGAAGTAGGTATACCTCACGCTTATTACCAGTAGTCCCAGAACTCTACGACTACTCACACTGTAAGAGTAACCGGGAAGGCTACCTTTGAAACTTGGAGCAGGGTCTGGATGAGAAATGTGATCTTTATTTCTTAGATTCTAGGTGTTATGTCCTATTCATATAAAGGACCTTAGACATATCATGTCAGAGAAATGAAGATTGGCACAGCATTGACTCAAATGGTAACTATGTTCCAAATATGTAACATCCGAGTCACAGGTATTCTCAAGGGTCTTTCATAGCTTATACCATTCTTGCGATACCATTGACATACCATTAACTAAGTAGGGTTCGGACTCCGAAGCGGATATTGAATTCCCCCGGGCCCGCGTCCACGGGTGCAATTCGGTGTTCGGGGTCAGATATATGCGAGCACATTCACATAGTTCTCAATTCTTACTTGCTAGCATACTATTAACGGACCATCAAGATTTGTCACCTTGATTTCGGGGCCGGCTTAATTTGCAAAGTCTTCAGTGGGGACCGTTTCGGGGAACATTGCAAAGAACTCCCGAACTGACCGTTCGATAGTATAAGTAGCAGACCATTCAGCATGGATAGATACGATTAAATCTTCAGCCTTCCAACAAGTCTTTCGGAAAAACTATTTTCTCACTAGCTGCATCGTGCTATTACGTCTTAAGTGGTATTCAACTCTCGGAAATGGCAGGCAAGAAAATCATCGCTGTTATCGGAGCCACTGGCGCTCAAGGTGGTGCCGTTGTTGATGTCTTCCTCAACGACCCGGTCCTAAACCAGGAGTGGACGGTTCGCGCAGTGACTCGAGATCCATCCAAAGACAAGGCAAAGAAGCTAAAGGAACTGGGTGCGGACGTGGTTGCTGTAAGCATTCTTGTTGGCGGATTTATGGACATCCCACTTACTGATCGACTGGAAAGGCCGACTTGAACGACAAGGCCTCACTTATGAAGGCCTTCACTGGAGCTACTGCAGCATTTGGCGTCACCAACTACTGGGAGACTACGAGCATTGAAGCCGAAATCCAGCAGGGCCGAAACCTTGTTGATGCTGCGAAGGTTGTTTCCCCTACTCCTGCTGTCCTGTAGGAATGCACTCTAATACCTCGGTAGGAATCTGCTGTCTCTCATTTCATCTGGAGCTCTCTGCTCAATGTCAAGAAGCGTAAGCATTAGCTGGTCCCCATTTGGGTTGCAAAAAGGTTGGCTAACACAAGAACCTCCAGTGACGCATGGAAAACTTACCCACGTCTACCAATTCGACGGCAAGGCTGAGATTGAGGAATACGCTAAACAAGTCGGTATTCCGGCCACCTTCTTCCTACCGGGGATGTATATGCAGTCTCTTAGTGGGATTTTTAGACAGAACCCACCTGAGAATGCCTGGGTGTTCGCCCTACCGATGCCTGAAACCGCACCTATTCCCTTGTTCGACGTTCGCAACACCGGAATCTGGGTCAAGGCAATTGTACGAAAGCGAGACCAGCTGCTGGGGAAGCGTGTACTGGGTGCTACGAAGTATACGTCTCCCAAGGAAGTAGTCGACGGGTTCAAGCAGGCTTTCCCAGAGGCTGGTAAGGCAGCCGGCTTCTTCAGCCTGCCAGATGAAATGTTCCTGCAGGGGGTTAAAGACTCGATGGGGGTGCCGGATTGGGCAGCGGAAGGGATCTTGGAGATGATGCACCTTGTTCATGAAGACGGATACTTTGGTTCTGAGCCGTTGGAAGAGAGCCTTGCGCTTCTAGAGGACAAACCGACCGTGTGGGTGGATTTCTTAAAGAAGAACGAGACTTTCAAGGACCTTAAATAAAGAACATGGTGATTTATCTCGATGCAGGTGCTGCTTTCGTGCAGTATTGCAGCTCCTCCATTGCTCATTGACTCCGCCCTCTTTTTGCTAGATCTTTCTAGACTTTGAGTGTTTTGTGCCTTTGCTTCTTTGTGTTGAGACAGGCTGATGCCTTGTTTGTCAAGCTTCGCTTTTCCAGCTAGCTATATTAGCTAGTTTCTCTTTGCAGACAGAGAATCAATCCTTCTTCTCTCTCCCTCTCTGGTTCTGTAGTCTGATTGCGTTGTCCCCATGAAGTTATTTAGATAGGCTTCATGGCAGTAAGTAGAAATCATCATCAGCATCCAAGATCATGGCCTTCTGTTGGTCATACATCCTCTTTGCAGATCTGTAGGACTGAGCCCATCACATAGAGAATGGTGCTTTTGTATTATCAATTCAGAAGAGGTTGGTCCCCTTGACCCGATGTGTAGGACGCATGCAAGATGATCTGGCTCTGATAATATCTTGTGGAGCTGCAGCTTGTCCTTCCTAAATATGATGATGTTGATGATGACGAGATTTTCCGACGTAGCTCGCTCTAAATACATATTGATATGAGGGAGTGCTGTCAGGCCGACATCTTTAAAGTGGTTTGCCAGCCCACTAGACGACTGTACCCGCCGTATGACTATCAATAATGGCAAGGCACGCATCTGTGGGAAAATAACTCCTGCATCTAGCCTATCTCAAATATTTCTATGCGTCCGAGTTACGATGTCTCGAATGTTGTGGTCCAAACGCTGATCATCGAGACAGTCTTAGGTTTCGGCCTTGCTCTCTATCAGTAAGACTCACTCCTGATTCTGATTCAATGTCAGATTCAATCACGAGCCTTCAAACTCTTTTGGTGTGAATAATCAGCACTGGTGGGGACATAATGGATCCAAGGTAAAACTGAGAGCAATACTTCCTGCACGATTGGCTCTGACCCTCGTAATCTGACCCTAAAGGCGCAGAACGGCTTGCGAGGTCAGTCTATATCGCGGTGAAAAACAGACATTGAGTACCTCCAGCTTTCAATGTCATCACCTAGATGCCAGCTTGCTGCCTGTCTGGGCTAGTACATATACATCTCTATCTTCTTTTCTTGTTTGTTTCCATCTTTAGCTTTAATCATCCTCGAGTACAACGGAATCGCAAGCCACGCAACAGCATGCCTCGACTCTCACTAACGACTCTCTTCGGAGTCGACCCGATTACCGATGACGAGCACCACTTCGAGACGTCTTGGATCTTACCTCCTACCATCCTCGCCTGTCTTCGCGGTCTAATCTCACTGTACACTTTCGTCTCCATCTTCATCTTCTGGGGCTGGTATGGCACCCACGATGACCGCGCTTCGATTGGTCACTCCTTCAGCTACTTCACCTGGCTGACTTACTGGGGTATTGGTTTCTACACGCTCTTCGCCGCTATCCATACAGCCTGCTATGCACGAACGGGCCGCTCGTTTCTCCTCGACCGCTGGCCGCGAGCCTTCCGCGTACTACACAGCCTGTTGTATGTGACAGTCACAACGTACCCGTTTCTCGTTACGGTTGTCTACTGGGTTCTGCTCTTCGCTCCCCCCTGGTTCGATGAGATATTCACCGGTTGGCAAAATGTACGTATCAACTTCCTATCTCTTTCTTTTCGATATCCCGCCAAAGAAACAGGGCTCAGCCAGTATGCTCAATCCAAAGGAAGCACCCGAGCACCGGCATCGACATATCACAAGCCCTCCCTTCCAATTTCCCGGCAACACTCCTCTAATCCGCAGATGTAGAGGCGAAAGACAATTAATGAAAGCCACAGTTCAAGCTAACCCACCGGTTCACCAGATCTCTCTACACTGCCTGAATTCCGTCTACGCCCTGCTGGAAATCGTACTCCCAGCCACAGCGCCGCACCCATTTATTGCAATCCCGTTCCTAATCCTCATGCTCCTGCTCTATCTCTGCGTTGCATACATAACCCATGCAGCCGAGGGCTGGTACCCGTACTCGTTCCTCGACGTCGGCGACCATGGACAGAAGAGCATTCTTGTGATGGGATACTGTTTTGGGATCTTGGCTGCGGTTCTGGTTCTCTTCCTTGTTTCCTGGGCCCTGGTCCATCTGCGCCGCCGTCTGACACACGGTAAAATTAAGCGGGCGAGATGGGATCCGCTACGTGCGCACGATGCTTTTGTTGGGACGTGTGGTGGTGAGCAATTGAATGAGATGAAGAGTATGCCGGTTTATGGGGAGGTGATGGGTCGGTTTACTTCTTCTGGCGGAAATTGCCTAGGCGGATAGGGATGGGATGACGCTTCATGATACCGATGATACCCTAATAAGTAACTCCTAATCTAACAATTGTCTCTATGAGGTTAAACGATACGTTTAATTGATAAAATCAAATCAAGCAGAACAGTGCATTAAGAGCGAAGAGTACTTCCAATGATATTATGTACAGAAGAGCATTATTCAAGCGAGTGCTTTTGATATATTAAATATGGAAGTGCCATGGAGATGTGTCAGAGCTTAAACTCTCTCCCAGCCGGTTTCACTCCCACTGCCACTCGAGGTCTCCGAGTTCATCCCATTCCCACTGCGGTACCCCATCATCAGCGCCACGAGTCCACTGGGAACCCAGGCCCCGATCAGGCTGTACGACCGGGCTCCCCGGCCCACATACAGGACAGATTTCTTGGACACTTTACGGCCGAAGATATCGCGCGAGGTGGGCTCCAAAGCATCCAGAATAGCGTAGTGGAGGTTCCGCGCCGGGGATCCGCGTATTGTGCTAGGACCAGCAGAGGCAACTGGTCGCTGCTCAACGCTCGACAGATACTGTGATGCATAAAGGGCTCGCTGCTGCGTACTCCATGCAAGGACTTCTGTGCCTGCGATCTGGTTCTGGCCACTTCTATATGTGGGCCCCAAGTCAATGTTTCCCAACTGCAGCTCGACGACGTCAACATTGCCTTGTTCGAGAAGACGAAGCTCCTGGCGAAGCGAGGCTGCGAAGCCTGAGATTGCTCGGGCTGCGGCAACTTCGGGTCCAGCAAATGGCGCGGAAAGGGATGATGATATGGAGGGATAGGCAAAGACAATAGTGCTATTATTGCTGCGGAGCGTCAGCAGGGGGAGGAATGCCTGCACTGTGAGGATAGGCGAGAGGAGACGGGTGTTGACCGTGTCGGCCCACGAAGACGGCGGGATGGTCGCGACAGGGCCTGAGCTATAGTTCGTGGATGGGACCACAATAAGGCCGCTCAGTTGGCAGGTGTGCGGAGGCACTCCGGCGATAGGCGACTGTGGTTGAGTGATCAAGGAGCGAAGCTCTTGCAACGAAGGATGGATTTCGGACGGTGAGGAGGATGTCTAGTGCACAATGTTAGTTTGGTCCGTATAAGAAATACACGAACAGCACTGACAGTTGTAAGGTCCAACCAGAGAGCCTTGATGTCAACACGGTTCTCAGACTTGACGATATGCTCTTCATCCGCGGAAGATACAGTCACATATACAATATACCCTCGACGTTCCAAATCCATGGCAATAGCCCTTGTCATCGGCTCATGCGGCGAACCGGCAACAACTATAATCGCAAAATTAGCACCCAGATCCTAGCGCAGATTGAATGCGGACATTATGACACATACCAACAATCTCTTTCCTTGCGCCGTTGCTCGCCCTTCGGGCCTTTCTCCGTTTTCCGTGTAACTTCTTGTTTCCATAGTATAACACAACACCGGTTCCGATAAATGCGAGGATGGCTGCCGTGAATGCGCGATTCTGACCCATCCAGCTTTGAATCCGGTCTGTCAGGCCTTGAGATGGCCGGTTTCTTGGAGAAACACGAGCCGGACGAACAGTTGGTGGTAGCCATGACTGCTGGGCCAGCATATCCTTGATCGCGTGCGCGGCATGATCAACTTGTCGGTCGATCGAGTCTGCGACTTCGAGGGAATACCGCCTTACGTCATGGGGAATAGCCGCGAGCTGGGTGAGGAAGTATCAGCACCGAAGGTATTTCTTTGTCTCCTTCCATAATATACTCACGTAGTCGAAAAAGAACTGGTCGTCGCTCGTCATCTTGTTTATTTTAAGAACAAGCTGGAAAGAAAAAGAAGAGCGAAAGTTCGATAAGATGGATGCTGATAACACTCTCGGTGTTATCGGAAAGGTCACATGAGCAGCGCTTTGTATAAAACTGTTAAGGGTGGGGGAGTATACTGGACTAATTATGTTCTTTGGGCTTTTTCTTTTGATTTTTAGATCCCTTTCTTAATCAGAATTAGTGGGAAAGCAGCAATATGTGGTTTTCAATAACTCAGCCGCTGTATTATTTTGGGATACTGTGGATATATATCTGGGCCAAGATGATGCAACTGCATAGACAAGATTGAGGAATAATCATCGCTTTGACGGCTCTTAGTATTACCCGGGCATAGCCCTCGAGAGCAGTTCTAATTCTATTAAAATCATATCTACTACCATTGTACATGATTGGAAAAGCATCATTTCACCTCGACTATATGGGAACACGTGATTATAATCGTACCCTGAAATATCAGGCGTTCAATGTGTGCCTTGCTTAACGTATTTCACAAGCGAGCCGCCCACACAAGCGAGCCGCCCACCCAACCCAAAACGCGTCCATAAATTAGCACTTAGTTAATTCAACCACCTACCATGCCACCAATTCGCTCCCGATCCTCTATCAATTCAACAGAGCAGGAGGGTAGGATCTTATTAGCTATCCAGGCTTTTAAGAATAAAGAAATCTCTTCAATTCGTGAAGTGGCGCGCCGTTTTAATATCCCGCGTACAACTTTACGCGACCGTCTCTCTGGCCATACCGAACGAAGCACTACACGCGCAAATTCGTATAAATTGACAGAAATCGAAGAGGAATCTCTTCAAAAATGGATACTCTCTATGGATTCTCGCGGATCACCTCCCCGGCCCTCTACCGTACGAGAAATGGCGAATCTTCTCCTCGAAAAGCGCGGAACTACCCCGGTGATTTCGGTCGGCCAAAATTGGGTTACGAACTTTGTGAAAAGACGTCCTCTCCTATCCTCTCGGTTTTCGAAACGGTATAACTACGAGCGTGCGAAATGCGAAGACCCGAAGGTTATTAGTGAGTGGTTTGATCTTGTTCAAAAAACTATCCTTTAATTTGGGATTGACCCGGACGACGTTTATAACTTTGATGAGACCGGTTTTGCGATGGGTTTAACTGCTACTGCGAGGGTGATTTCGAGAAGCGAATTCTACGGTCGGCGAGCACTTTTACAGCCTGGAAATCGAGAATGGGTGACTGTTATTGAGTGTACGAATGCTGCTGGCTGGACCCTCCCGCCGTGTGTGATTTTTAAAGGCAAAGTCTTTATTGAATCTTGGTTCGAAGGCCTCCCGGAGGACTGGCGATTTGAGGTTAGTCCTAATGGATGGACCTCTGAT